>JAGWCC010001481.1:0-24542 GCA_022651775.1 Drusus annulatus | reverse complement strand
GGCGGTTTAAAAAGGGGTTTTTTTGGGAAATATTGCTAGCTTTTTTTAACGTTTAAAATACCAAGTCCTGAGACTGAATGATTAAAATCTGCGGCAGTTGTTGCATTCCCAAACCCACTGAGCGCGAGCGTATCTTGCGCCGCTGCTAAATTAACTGTCGCTGTATCTGCACCCAAATTTGCTGCTGAATTGATGGTTAATGTGCCAGAATCACTCACAATATGCGTGCCAGTGAATGTATTTACGCCAGATAAGGTCACCACTGCTTTCGTATTAATAGTCCCAGCACCGCTGAGAATATTCGCAAAAGTATTATCGGCCACTAGGTTTAATCTGCCAGTAACTGCCACATTTGAGTTTTCACCCAAATTATCTGCGGATGCAACCGTTAATGCGCCGCCAGTTTGAATATCATGTGTACCTGAGAACGTATTTGTTCCAGTTAATGTCACGGCGGCAGTTGTATTAACCGTACCTGCACCACTTAAAGTATTATTGAATGTGTTGTTAGCCATTAAATTCAGCGTACCGCCTACAGCAATGGCACTTGTACCAAGTGTCCCAGCACTTTGCAAGGTAAGCGCGGCAGAATTAAAAGTATTGTTTTGTTAGCCATTAAATTCGCGGTACTGACAACAAAAGTTCCCCCTATAATATTTAACAAACCGTTACCAGTTAAACCATCGGTATAACTTGAACTTCCGCCATTATTTAAATTTAACAAGCCCCCTGCAATATTTATGATGCCAGTATTTGTGACACTGCCTGTCGAGGTAAGATTACCCCCTGCCCCGCCCAAGGTTACCGTTCCTGTATTAACAAGTGTGCCAACAGCTTGTGTTTTACCGTTAATGTTTGCCGCTGTACCTGCGGCAAGGATTAACGCTGAAGTCTTGCCTAATGCAGAATTATTACCTAATACTAACGTTCCCTTAGTGATTGTGGTTGTGCCCTCGTAGCTGTTATTGGCGTTAGAAATTGTTAAATCACCCAAACTAGCATCAATCGATAAGCCACCTGCGCCTGTTATTGTAGCATTTAGGTTTCTATTAGCAGTGCTTCCAAGTTCGGTTGCAATCAAGAGGGCATTGGTATGATCGGTGAGAAGGTTTAATTCTTTGAGTCCATAATCGACATATAAACCATGGGCATTACCATTAGTGGTTGTAAAACCATAGTTATACGTTGCCGTAGCAACATTTGTTGCTCCTTGCAAAATGGTGGCGTATGCAGCTTGTTCGCTTGATGTGATGTCCGCGCCATTAATATTCAAATTAAGATTATCGGTACTACCTGTTGCCGCATTCGTTGAGTTGATTAGCTCAAGGAGAATATTGCCTTTGTCCTGCGCTAAAATAGAGAGATTAGGAGATGTTACTGGCGAGGTATTCGCCCAGCTGCCTGTGCCATCGATTTTAATAGCGCCACTTGTGAGCGCAAGATCGTCTACCTTAATAATGCCGTTTGCACGTGGTTGTGGCGCAGCACCATCAAAAATAAGCGTACCCCCATTTATGTTAAGGGCGTGAATATTTTGATCGCCAGTGCCAACTGTTGTCACATTATCAGCAGATACTTTTAACGTAGCATCAGTTAATGCAGTTGTGTTATTGCCAGATAATGCAAAACTTGAGTTTGTTAGATTGACCGTACCTTTAAAGGCATCGCCAACCGTTGCGCCAAAATTAAATGCCGTATTCGTTGCTAACCCGACGTTGAGTGAACCTAAACCTATTAACGCATGATTGAAGGTAAGATCATTAGTACTTACCAGATTTACAGAATCTGTCGCCGTTGCGATATTAAGTTTTATGTTTTCGCCTAAATCACTGGCAGTTCCAAGGTTGATATTGCTGCCACTTACGACATTAAGTTGACCTGCACCTGTCACTGAATGATTAAAATCTGCGGCAGTTGTTGCATTCCCAAACCCACTGAGCGTGAGCATATCTTGCGCTGCTATTAAATTAACTCTCGCTGCACCCGTCCCCAAATTCGCTGTTGAACTAACGGTTAATGTGCCCGTATTCACCGTATGCGTACCAGCAAATGATGTATTTAAGCCAGATAAAGTCACTGCTGCTTTAGTATTAATAAACCCTGCACCGCTGAGAACATTCGCAAAAGTATTATCGGCCACTAGGTTTAATGTGCCAGTAACTGCCACATCTGAGTTTTCACCCAAATTATCTGCAGATTCAACAGTTAATGCGCCGCCAGTTTGAATATCATGTGTACCTGAGAACGTATTTGTTCCAGTTAATGTCACGTCGGCAGTTGTGATAACCGTACCTGCACCACTTAAAACATTGCTAAATGCACTATTTGCAACACCTAAATTCAGTGTACCGCCTACAGCAATGGCACTTGTACCAAGTGTCCCAGCACTTTGTAAGGTAAGCGCGGCAGGGTTAGCGATATTGGTTACGGCGCTTAAATCATTCGTGGTACTGACAACAAAAGTTCCCCCTGTAATATTTAACAAACCGTTACCAGTTAAACCATTTGTATAATTTGAAATTCCGCCATTATTTAAATTTAATTTGCCCCCTGCAATATTTATGATGCCAGTATTTGTGACACTGCCTGTCGAGGTAAGATTTCCTGTTGTATTTCCTAAAGTTACCGTTCCTGCATTAACAAGTGTGCCAACAGCTTGTGTTTTACCGTTAATGTTTGCCATTGTACCTGCGGCAAGATTTAACGCTGAAGTCTTACCTAATGCAGAATTATTATCTAATACTAACGTTCCCTTAGTGATTGTGGTTGTGCCCTCGTAGCTGTTATTGGTGTTAGAAATTGTCAAATCACCCGAACTTGCATCAATCTCTAGGCTTCCTAATCCAATGACTTTGGCGGATAACTCTTTATTAGTTGCCCCAGTATTCGTTAACTTCAAGGTTTCACCTGTTTTTAGATCAAGCTCTGTTAATGATGAACTGACACTTAAGCCGCTATTCCCTGAAAGCACATAGTTGTAAGTCGCCACCGCAACAGTAGTACCCATATCATTAATATCTTGCGTCGTTCCTGTTCCCATGTTAACGCCTGATAGGTTTTGTAAAGTCAGTGCTGCAAGTTCTATAGAGGAAAGATTATTATTGCTTGTAATCAATGATACGGCAGCATGTTCATTATCTTGATCAAGGAGATTTGAATTTGTGCCTGACGTTACAATTGTCGGATCAATCTTGATGATACTGTCAGCGGTAACGGTTGCATTTGTTGTAGTAATATTACTACCTGAATTAAATAACAACGTACCCCCATTTATGACGATCTTACCAATTGTTTGATCGCCAGTGCCCACTGTTGTCACATTACCAGTAGATACTTTTAGCGTAGCGGCATTTAATGCTGTCGTGTTATTGCCAGATAATGCAAACGTTGAATTCTTTAGATCGACCGTGCCAGCAAAGTCACTGCCAACCGTTGTGCCAAAATTAAAAGCGCCCGCTGCTGCATTAACATTTAATGTACCAGCACCTGTTAACGCATTATTAAAGTTAAGATTACTAGCACTTGCAAGATTTACAGAATCTGTCGCCGTTGCGATATTAAGTTTTATGTTTTCGCCTAAATCACTGGCAGTTCCAAGGTTGATATTGCTGCCACTTACGACATTAAATTGACCTGCACCTGTCACTATATTTGTAAAGTCGCCTGTAAAACCACTGAGCGCGAGCGTATCATTCGCTGTTGCTAAATTAACTCTCGCTGCACCCGTCCCCAAATTTGCTGCTGAACTAACGGTTAATGTGCCATTATTACTTACCGTATGCGCACCAGCAAATGATGTATTTAAGCCAGATAAAGTCACTGCTGCTTTAGTATTAACCGCGCCATTACCACTGAGAATATTCGCAAAAGTATCACTGCCCGTTAGGTTTAATGTGCTGCCAGTCCCTACATTGGCTTTTGCTGTACCTAAATTCACTGCGGATGCAACCGTTAATGCGCCGCCAGTTTGAATATCATGTGTACCTGTGAACGTATTTTCTCCAGTTAATGTCACGGCGGCAGTTGTATTAACCGTACCTGCACCACTTAAAACATTGCTAAACGCACTATTTGCAACACCTAAATTCAGCGTACCGCCTACAGCAATGGCACTTGTACCTAATTTACCATTCGTAGTCAAAGAAACAGAAGCGTCTGATGCAATATTGGTTGCGGCAGAGAATCCCGCATTGGCTGAGCTAATGGTTAAACTGCCTTTATCGACATTTAATGTACCAGAACCTGTTAATGACCCAGAGGAAGTACTGATATTGTTGACACCATTGATTGTAAGTTCACCCTCTGCAAGGTTGATAGTGCCTGTGTTGGTGAGGGTTCCGACCGTTTGACTAAAACCTGCAAGATTCGCACTGGTGTTAACAATAAGTGTGTTGGTTTGTCCAAGGCTGCTATTAGCACCTAGACTCAAACTACCCGCATTGATTGTTGTTGTACCCGTATAGTTATTTGTAGCATTATTTAATACCATGGCGGTGTTACTTGCACCGATGATTAGATTACCTGATCCAGTAAGCTGTGCCGATAATGTGGTATCGGTTGCCCCCAAGCTCGTTAAGGTCAAGGTTTGAGTTGCTTATAGATCAAGTTGTTTTAATAATGCGCTTACATTCAACCCTTTCGTTCCTGAAAGCTCATAGTTGTAAGTCGCCGCCGCAACAACATTGCTGTTTTGCGTAATATTCTGCGTCGTTCCTGTTCCTATGTTAACGCCTGATAGATCTTTTAAGGTCAGTGAGGTAATGTCTGCATCAGAAAGATCATTGCCGCTTGTAATCAATGATACGGCAGCATGTGGATCATCTTGATCAAGAATATTTGCAGTTGTGCCTGACGTTGCAATTGTCGGATCAATCTTGATGATACCGCCAGTGGTAACGGATGCATCCGCTGCAGAAATCTTACTATTTAAATTAAATAACAACGTACCCTCATTTATGATGACATTACCAATTGTTTGATTATTGGCACCAACTGTTGTTACATTATTAGCAGATACTTTTAACGTAGCATCGGTTAATGCAGTTGTGTTATTGCCAGATAATGCAAACGTTGAATTCTTTAGATCGACGGTGCCAGCAAAGGTATTGCCAACTGATGTGCCAAAATCAAATGCCTTATCCGCTGCTAACCCGACGTTGAGTGAACCTGAACCTGTTAACGCATGATCGAAGGTAAGATCATTAGCACTTGCAAGATTTACAGAATCTGCCGCCGCTGCGATATTAAGTTTTACGTCTGTGTCTAAATTAATGGCAGTTCCAAGTTTGATATTGCTAGCATTTTTGACGTTTAAAACACCAAGCCCTGAGACCGAATGATTAAAATCTGCGGCAGTTGTTGCATTCCCAAACCCACTGAGCGCGAGCGTATCTTGCGCTGTTGCTAAATTAACTGTCGCCGTATTTGTACCCAAATTCGCTGCTGAACTAACGGTTAATGTGCCATTATTCACCGTATGTATGCCAGTGAATGTATTTACGCCAGATAAAGTCACTGCTGCTTTAGTATTAATAGTCCCTGCACCACTGAGAACATTCGCAAAAGTATCACTGCCCGTTAGGTTTAATGTGTCAGTAACCGTTACAGTTGAATTTGCTGTACCTAAATTCGCTGCGGATGCAACCGTTAATGCGCCGCCAGTTTGAATATCATGTGTACCTGTGAACGTATTTTCTCCAGTTAATGTCACGGCGGCAGTTGTATTAACCGTACCTGTACCACTTAAAACATTGCTAAATGCACTATTTGCAGCGCCTAAATTAAGCGTACCGCCAACTGCAATGGCACTTGTACCAAGTGTGGCGCCCGCGCCTGTCAGAGTAGCTGTTGCACCACTTGCAATATTGGTTGCGGCAGAGAATCCCGCATTGACTGAGCTAATGGTTAAACTGCCTGCATTGACATTTAATGTACCAGAACCTGTTAATGACCCAGAGGAAGTGCTTGTATTTAGATTGCCATTGATTGTCAGTTCACCCCCTGCAAGGTTAACAGTGCCTGTGTTGGTGAGGGTTCCGACCGTTTGACTAAAACCTGCAAGATTCGCACTGGCGTTTGTATTAACAATAAGTGTGTTGGTTTGTCCAAGGCTGCTATTATCACCTAGACTCAAACTACCCGCATTGATTGTTGTTGTACCCGTATAGTTATTTGTAGCATTATTTAATGCCATGGCGGTGTTATCTACACCGATGATCAGATTACCTGATCCAGTAAGCTGTGCCGATAATGTGGTATTGGCTGCCCCTAAGCTCGTTAAGGTCAAGGTTTGAGTTGCTTGTAGATTAAGCTGTGTTAATAATGCGCTTACATTCAGCCCATTCGTTCCTGAAAGCTCATAGTTGTAAGTCGCCACCGCAACAACATTGCTGTTTTGCGTAATATCCTGCGTCGTTCCTGTGCTTCTTAAGATATTGTTTGATAGATCTTTTAAGGTCAGTGAGGTAATGTCTGCATCAGAAAGATCATTGTCGCTTGCAATCAATGATACGGTACCATGTGGATTATCTTGATCAAGAATATTTGCAGTTGTGCCTGACGTTACGATTGTCGGATCAATCTTGATGATACTGTCAGCGGTAACGGATGCATTTGTTACCGGAATCTTACTACCTGAATTAAATAACAACGTACCCCCATTTATGATGACATTACCAATCGCTTGAGTAGAGTTGCCCACTGTTGTCACATTACCGCCAGATACTTTTAGCGTAGCGGCGGTTAATGCAGTGGTGTTATTGCCAGATAATGCAAACGTTGAATTCGTTAGATCGACAGTGCCAGCAAAGGCACTTCCAACGTTTGAGTCAAAAACGAAAGCGCCCGCTGCTGCATTAACATTTAAAGTACCAGCACCTGTGAGTTTTTTAGACAGTCCAGCGGCGCTCAAATTGAGTATACCCTCAAGGTTCACTTGACTGGTCGCTAATGAAACTCCTAATTGATTCGTATTGCTTACATTTAATACGCCGCCAGCAATTACATTCCACTGACCTTCAAACGCTGATGATGTGCCTGAAAGCCAAACGTTTGCCTCATTATCCACGGTTGCGCTACCATCTTCTCCAGCCGCGTCATGCCCTAAGGTCGCAAACATTATGCCATCAAAGCCAAAGCCAAAATGCAGTTGACTGTTGGCATCAATATTTACAGTGCCACCTGTCAAGTTGTCTGAACTAACTAAGGTAACGCTACTACCAGTCACATTATCTGTTTTTAGGTTCACCGTTCCGAATTGTTTTAAAGCTGAGTTGGATTGGAGTATCAGGTTCGCAGCATGAAAATTTAAGGTATTGCTTCCAGTTCCTGCATCCAATGTGCCTAACAGGGTTCCTGTTTCAAGGTTATACAGATCAAAGGTATCACTTCCTGTGCCTGTGGTCACAGAGGCAACTGTCGCGCCATTATAAATTTGGACATCATTGTTACCATTACCTAGATCAATTGTGCCGTTACTAACAGAGCCCGTATTGAGGGTTAACGTATCATTACCAGCCCCTGTTGTCAGGGCGCTATTAACTGTCGCGCCATCATAAATATAGACATTATTGAAACCAGCTCCTAGATTAATTGTGCCATCACTGACAGAGCCATCTTTGAGGTGTAACGTATCATTACCATTCCCTGTTATCAGGACACCTTTAAGGGTTTTATTATTGGTAATAACATTGTTAGTTCCTCCAGTAAACTCGACCTTGCCAATGATAGAACCATTATTAATTAATGCCTTGGGAGGATTACCTGAAAGCTTTATTGCTGTACCATCTACTGCATTGATTTCGGTATTTTCACCAATTGTCGTTGTATTATCCACAATATCATCGTTTGAGTTTGCTGAGCCCACAATATTAAGACCAATCCCGTTCGCATGGTTTACTTCAATGATGAGATTAGCACTTCCAAAATTCACCCCGCCGCCAGTGGTATTAATACCCATTCCTGCGCCTAAAACAGTGATATCCAGTGCTGCTGGGTTCCAATCATTCAAGGCAGTATTGGCAACGGCGATACCTGTCCCCGTGCTGGTCACATTAATAGCATTACGTTGTGCCCCTGTTTCAAACGTGATTCCAGTGATATTGTCGAATCCTACTCCAGTAGTGGTATTCACATTAATAATGGTGCCAAATAGGCTAAATAGTTCTGCATTATTTTTTACAATAGCTTTGCCACTACCATTAACATTAATCGTCGTACCAGTTATTGTATTGGTGGTTGCAGCGGTATTGGCGGTGTAAATACCATTCGCTGCATTAGTGAGGTCTAACGTCCCGCCTGTTAAATTTAAATTAACTTTACCAGATCCAATATAAACCGCTGCTGAATTACTACTACCATTTGCATTGATAGTACCTCCTGCATTATCAAACGCAATGGTAGTATTTAAAGTTTTTGTGACACCACTTAAATCGAAGCCGCGTGTAGCGGTAATTGTGCCAGAATTTGCCAAATTGATTGGGTTAGCATTAGCGTTATTAGTTGCAGTAACGGTAACCGCAGCAGCAGTAGTATTAATCGTTCCCTGATTTTTAAAGGTAATATTACCTGTGCCTGAATGTGCAACAGATATCCCAGTACCAGTTGAGGTATTAATAGCACCCCCTGCTTTGTTTTCTAATACGATATTTCCTGTTCCAGCGTGGCTTGCTGAAATACCAGTTGCCGCAGTAATCTGAGCGCCTGAACTGATGTAGATGTTTGAAGCATTTGCTATGCCCGTTTTTGTTGCTGTGATCCCAGCGGCAGTTGCTTTTAAATTTGAACCTGTTGCTAAATTATAAATAACATCAGCAGTGCCAGTTGCGCCGTTGTTAATGCCAGTAGCGATACCCCCAGTGTTACTTAATGCAGTATCAAAAACTGACCCTGTTAATACTAACTTAGCACCCGCACCAAAACCTGAATTATAAGTACCAATTTGTATGCCTGTATTGTCGTTGCCGAATACATTTTGTGTTGAGTTTAACGCAAACTGTGCGCCATCTTCGAGGATATAAGTGGCTTTTCCATTACTGTTATTAGCGCCATAAAATCTACCGCCAGTGATATCAACTTTAGCACCATTTTTAAAAGTAATATTGTGCGTATTTGTAGAACCACCCAAAAAAATACTATTAAATCCAGATCCACTAATTGTGCTATCTTTCAATATAAATTGATCTGTAAAAATAATATTATTGGCTTGAGCAAATTGTGTATTCCAGTTATTGGAGTTAAGTGCGATTGTTCCATTAAACTTACCAAAAGTTAATACGCTCGTTGCATCTTTGATATAACCATCTCCAGCGCCACCAAAAGCAACGATTGCGTTTGGTGAATTCATAGATTGGGAATCTGTACCAAAATTTGTTAGTACAAGATTAACGTTTTTATTTTGGTTTATTGATGTTGTAAATCTGGCGGATTGATCATTAAAAGTGCTAGTAGATGTTAAATAAAACCCAACGCCATTTATTGTTAAGGTTTTACCTGAATAGGTATCTAAGTTTATATTTGAAGTTAATTCAAACGTTGCGGTTAATATTATTGTTAGATCGTTGTTCGCATTACTTGTAATGCATGATTGTAATGCGCTTATGGTACCAACTGAACAGGTTGCGGCATATGCACCAGCTAAGCTCATTGCGCTCATTATAGAGGCTGCTATTACAGCCTTGCTAAAACCAGATTGGCTACTTTTTTTTTTTTGTCTGCCTTTCGCTAATTCACTGACAGCAATCCATGTGCCAAGTGTATTATTCCAAATTACTTTATAGATATTGTTCATTTTAATTCCTTGTTAGTTAATATAACATATTAATTATATTTCTGTAATGTGCCATAAGAATAATGTGTTAGCGTCAATGCAACCCAATGCAACCGTTGCTGTTCATAATGGATTAATCAAAGGGGATAGTATATTTTAAAGCCACAATAAAATTACTATGATGATAGTTTATTCAATGAAAATTTCAAAAGTATTTTATCTCATTCAGAATATTGTTTTCAATAATATGATGTAAATCATTTTTCTGTTCTAAATGGAAAATAAATATTTTTTTAGAAAAAATAAATATATATGATGTTGATAGGTATTACTCTATAATATTGATAATTTACTATAAACTATTGTTTATAGTAATATAATATATTATTCTCGATAAGAAAAATATAATTTATATTGAGTTATTTGGATTAATTGAAAAATAGTAACTACTCAGCAGTATTTATCTAATTGAATATACTCATTACATCCTCTTAAAAAAGACCTCCCCCAACCCCTCCACAAGAGGGGAGGTTTTGTATATAACAAACTGTAATATTTGATTCTTTGAAATAAATATCAAGCTTTATTAGGATGTAAAAAATATTTATTACAAGAACTCCCCTCTTGTGGAGGGGCTGGGGGAGGTTGGTTTAAAGGTTTTTAATATCTGCTGAGTAGTAACGAAAAATATGATGGTTTTTGACAATCAAGATGGGTATATGTTATTTGTCAGTACCCTAAAAGGTATCTGATTAAGTTAATTTTAGCGTCAGGATTATGATGTAGTTTGCTGTTATGTAACAATTAATTTATATCTTTCCTTTCTTAAAAAAATTACCTATCATGCCCCCCTTGGTTTACTTGCAATCTTATATATCCATCACCTTTGAAGATCCTGCTTTGTTGGCAACATTTCCTCACCCGCATCACTTACTATCTGTAAGCGCATCGCGGTTCGTATACTTGCCGCCTCGCAGCATCTCCAAATCTTTTGGCTATAAACGCGTGTTTTCATGATTTATTGGGAACGTTGTGAGATGCACGTAATTAAAAGGGAAGCTTGTTAGAGTCAAGCACTGCCCCCGCAACTGTAAACATAGAGTATTTTTAAAATTGTGAAAGCAAACCACTGATTTTCAAATTTTCAAATTAAATTCATATCGATTTATATATGACGTTTAAAGAAAATGTAATGAATTGGGAAGGTTTAAAAATATGATGACGTGTTAAGTCAGGAGACCTGCCAAATTTACCCACTAGCATGAGCGCGGGGTGCGCTTCTTGATGGCGTATCTTGGCTGATGCTGACTGAATTATATTAATTTCTATCACCAGTTTGTAAAACAAGTACTTTTATCAAGTTTTATCCCGTGTTTAAAACTAGTCTGTTAGTTCTCGTTTTAAAAAGATAGGGATAGAAATGATCATTCATCATGTGATTAAAAGTAATGGTGTTAAGCAGGCATTTGAGGCAGAAAAACTCAATATATGGGCAGAGTTTGCTGCTAATTTTAAAATTGACTGGAGTTCGATTGCATTACAAGCCTATCGCAAATGTTTTGATGGGTGTACAACCTTAGAACTGCATAAAGCAATGATTGATGCTTGTGTTGAACAGGAAGATCATCGTCATCTTCAAATGGCAGGACGCTTATTAATCGGATCTATTTATAAAGAGGCTTTTGGAGGATTTCGGCAAATCCCGCCTTTAAAAAATTTCTATCACAAAATGGTGGGCTTGGGCTACTGGTACGTCATGGATTATTCTGATTCTGAGTTAGATTTTTTGAATCAACATATTAATCATGCCAAAGATATTGAATATAATTACACCAGTCTGCGGCAGATGAAGGATAAGTATTTATTGGTGGATCGCACGTTAAATCATTGCTATGAATCTCCCCAATTTATGTTTATGGGGATGGCGATGCAAAATATGGAGCAGCAGCCTAAAACAAGACGTATGGAGGACTTAATTCAGCTCTACCATTATCTGGGTGAACTAAAAATTAATGCACCAACGCCCATGTTGGTTAATATGCGTACGCCGCATAAAGGCTATGCTTCCTGCTGTGTCTATACGACCGATGATACCGTAAAAAGTTTGGCAACAGGTGACCATATCGCATACTTGATGACCTGTGCCAGTGCAGGTATTGGCGCTTATCTTAAAACGCGTTCTAAAGGTGATCCTGTCAAGGAAGGGCGTGTCGTACATCAAGGAAAATTACCCTATTATCGTTCATTACAAAGTGCAGTCCACGCTAATATTCAAGCCAGTCGGGGAGGGAGTGCAACCATATATTTTAATGTGCTGGATCCTGAAGTTGAGGATTTATTAGTTCTCAAGAACCCGATGACCGTCACCCAAAAACAGATTAAAGATGTCGATTATGCGTTAATACTGAATCATTTTTTTGCAACCAAAGTGGCAAATGATGAAGATTGGATGTTAATCAGTGTTCAGCAAGCGCCTGATTTACATGCGGCATTTTATTCTGAGAATACAGCGGAATTTGAACGTTTATATCATCATTACTGGCAGCTCAATGTTAAGAAGCGAGTAATTAAAGCACGAAAGATTATGATTTCTGCGCTAACCGAATCTGTAGAAACAGGGCGTATTTATTTATGTCTGGCTGATGAAATGAATCGGCATACTCCTTTTAAAGATCCGATTTATTCATCTAATCTCTGTGCAGAAATTGCATTACCTACCGCTCCCTATTCGGATATTCAGGATTTATATCAAGAAAATTCTAGGGGTGAAATCGGTCTTTGTAGCTTAGCTTCGATTGTTGTTGGGCGTGTGACGGATGCCGAATATGAACGCGTTGCTTATTATACGGTGATGATGATTGATCATGTCATGGATATTATGGAATATCCTTTTCCCTCTTTAGAATATAGTGCAAAAGCACGCCGAAGTATTGGGATCGGGATCACAAACCTTGCGCATGATATGGCAAGCCGACATTTAAGTTATGCCAGCATTGCAGGCAAAAATCATATTCATTATGTAGCAGAAAGACATAGCTATTATCTGCATAAAGCCAGTTTGCGTTTGGCTCAGGAAAAAGGCAACGCGCTCTGGATGCATCGTACAAAATATCCAGAGGGTTGGTTACCAATTGATACTTACTGTAAGGAGGTAGATCAATATCATTCTCAAAAATTATGCTTTGATTGGGCGCAACTGCGCCAAGAAATTAAACAGCAAGGCGGGATTCGCCATAGTGTGCTCGAAGCGATGATGCCCGTTGAATCCAGTAGTCAGCTTACGAATACCACAAATAGTATTTACCCGATTCGTAACCTCAAAATTATGAAAACATCGGGTAATAATAAAAACCTACTGATTGCGCCTGATGCAGAACAATTAGCACACCATTATGATCTGGCTTGGGATTTAGAATCGGATCACTTAATTGAGCTGTATGCGATTGTACAAAAATTCACAGGGCAAGCAATCTCTGCGGATCTATATTTAAATTTGGCTGATTCGCGCAAGATTTCTACTAAAAAACTGTTAATTGATTTTCTGAAAATGGTTAAATCAGGTTGTAAGACAAGATATTACATGAATAGCGCTTCGGGAATTCGTTATCAAACAGGCAATCCTGTGCATTCGTCATTAACACAATCGGAGGGGATTGCAGCAACACACTTAATAGAGCAAGTTGAAGAAGATAATTGTGCGGGTGGTGCTTGCAAACTTTAATAATAACAAAGTGTTTTTAACTATTGGCAGGCATGTTAACAAGTATTGTTAACAAGTATTGTTAACAAGTATTGTTAACAAGTACCATGTTACTGAATTCATGGTCAATGAATATTCTTGTAATCCACCCCATAATTGAATTTAAGGAATCGCAGAAAAATGAGTATATTTAATCAACAAAATACAGCATGGAAGACAGGACAATATCCCTTATTTCTCGGAGAAGGTTTAGGGCTATATGACAGTATAAATACACCCTATCCACAATTATTTGAATTATACAAACTGCAAAAATCAATTGATTGGTCAGAAGATGAAGTCAATTTGGAACAATCGCGTATGGATTTATTACAGTGCTCACAAAATAATTATGATGTGATGCTTAAAAATCTGGCGTTTCAATGGGAACTTGATTCGGTCGCATCTCGCTCTATTGCACCTTTATTCGCGCCTTTTGTAACCAATAGCGAATTGTGGGCTATGCTTTCTAAGCAATCTGAGATAGAAAATCTACATGCTTTGACCTATTCAGAGATCATTCGTCAGTGTATTGCAGACCCAAAATTAGTTTTCAATGAAGTGATGTCGAATCAGGCCGTGTTAGAGCGTTCAGATACGGTGATCAAAGTGTTTGATGATCTTAAAAAAGCGGGGGCAGAATATACTTTGGGTTTAGTATCGGATGAAAATGTACTGATGCCTGTCATTTTAAAAGCATTAACTGCACTGTATTGTTTAGAGAAAATTGAGTTTATGAGTAGCTTTGCTGCGACCTTTGCTTTAGCCGAGCAGAATATTTTTCAAGGGATCGCAAAGTTGGTGCAAAAGATTGCTCAGGATGAGCAGGTACATTGCATGATGGATGAGGCTGTGCTGCGGATTTTATTTGAAGATCAAAAATGGAAAGACTGTTTTTTAGCCCATCATTCTGAAATCACTATGATTATAAATGAGGTCGTTGGGCAGGAATTGACTTGGAATCGTTATTTATTTAGTGAAGGTCGGAGCATTGTAGGCTTAAATAAAGTATTGCTGGATGAATGGGTTTTATTTAATGCGCAGGATATTTATCGTTTTCTGGGTTTGAATAATCCTTATCCAATCATTAATACTAAGCCGCTCGTATGGATGGATAATTGGTTGGATTTGAATAAAACCCAAAATGCGAATCAAGAAGCAGATAATAATAATTACAGCTTGAATACGGTATTAAACGATATTGATGACGATATTTTAATATTTTAATATTTTAATATTTTGTTACTACTCAGCAGATATTAAAAACCTTTAAACCAACCTCCCCCAACCCCTCCACAAGAGGGGAGTACTTTTAAAATAACGTTTTAAGTTAAGGTTTCAATCTTACGGACTTAAAATAAATCCTAATTATTAATACGGGTCGTTTAATCCGTGCAGTTTAAATCTCTAAAGAAGTTGCTCCCCTCTTGTGGAGGGGTTGGGGGCAACGCCATTAAGTTAAGAGATTGAGAAGAATATATGTTACTGTATTTAATTATTAAGTTATAAATTAACCATGATGCTTAAAAATTATACTACTCATTTACATAAACTTCGCTTATTGATTTCTGACAAAATATTTCATTCACAGCATAAAACGAAACTGACAGCTTTTATTCGTAATCGGAAACTAACATTTATGAATACCTTATCAATCATGCTCTTAAAGGGATCCAAATCATCACAAAATGTGCTGAATGAACTGGTATCTGACTATGATTTTGCACCTGTTACCGCAAGTGCTTACAGTCAAGCGCGTCAAAATTTAAGCCATACTGCATTGATCGCATTACATCAAACGACAGTGGAAGCCGTCTATTCAGAGGGTGATTATTTAAAATTAAATGGCTTTAGGATTTTAGCAGTGGATGGTTCAAGGGTTCGTTTGCCTGAAAATTCTGAAATATTGAATGAGTTTGGTGCCTCTAAATTTACAGATGGCAAAAGTTCAACAATTAGAGGCGCGCATTGTGCAGGATTAGTATCTGTTTTGTATGACGTTTTAAATAGAATGCCCTTGGATTCGACCTTAGCTCGAATAGATGCCTATGAAGGTGATTTAGCCGCCGCACACATTAAAAATGCAAACCTTTCTAAGCAAGATATTTTACTATTTGATCGTGGTTATCCCTCTTTTAAATTAATTGCGCAATGTATGGCAGCGAATGTAAATTTCATTATGAGATGTTCAAAATCTTCTTTTTCAGAAGCACAATTAATGTATCAAAAAAACACCAGAAATAGCCGTATTGTGACCTTAACAGCCAAAAAAGATATTCATACGTTAAAAGAATTGGGGCTAAAACTAAGCGTAAAAGTAAGGTTCGTAAAAGTATATTTAGATAACGGTGAAATAGAAGTTTTAGTTACCTCCTTACTTGATGAAGAGATGTTTACATTTGATGATTTTAAACATATTTATTGGCTAAGATGGAAGATAGAAACATTTTATGGAATGCTTAAAGGCCGTTTAGGGTTAGAAAACTTCACTAGCTATACAGTGTTGAAGGGGTAAAACAAGATTTTTTCTCAACAATTTTTATTACAGGAATAGAGGCAACCTTGACAGATCATGCGCAACAGATATTAGCGGAAAGAAAAACACAATATCCAAGTCAAGTCAATCGATCTATTTCATTTAATGCTATTAAAAACAATATTTTAGATATTTTATTTGGCAAAGAAGATGTAGAAGATCTAACGGATAAATTAACACAGATTTTTTTGACTAGCCCAACGTGTTGTCGTAATAGAAATCGCCCTAGAGAAAAAGCAAAATGGCAAAAAAACAGCCGAATTTTTAAAATGGAAGAAAAAAACATGCGTTTAATATTTATATATAATCAATTGGTTAGATGGGTAAAAATCCTTAACTTAATGGCGTTGGGGGTTGGGGGAGGTCTTCTTTAAAGGCTTATTTTTACCTTTAAAATTCCCTCTAACTCCCCCTTAAAAAAGGGGGAGGACTAAAAAAAAGTGTAGATAGCTTTGACAAGAGGGGGGTTCTTGTAATAAATATTTTTTACATCCTAACAAGGTTTGATTTTTTTTAAAAGAATCAATTATTACAGTCTGTTATGTAAAATCTCCCCTTTTGTGAAGGGGCTGGGGGTTGAACCCCTGCAAAGGGAGGTCTCTTTTTAAGAGGATGTAATCAGTAGATTCAATTAGATAAATATTGCTGAGTAGTAACTAATATTTTAATATTTTAAATTCAGTGAACTATACCTAAAAGATTCGAAGATACTGCGAGGCGGCAACAAAGCAGGATCTTCAAAGATGACGAGGATAAGCGATGGCTCACGCTAGTATTCCTGATCATCTCAAGCGTGGGTATGTGTCAAGCTAAGGTAGTATCAAAGCCCACTTGTCTCCATACTTCGTAGACACTAACCGCAACAGTATTAGATAGATTTAAACTACGACCATTTTCAGTCATTGGTAAGCGTAATTTAGCTGTGTCAGGTAAGGATGCCAAATATTCATTAGGTAGTCCGCGTGTTTCAGGGGTAAATAATAGGGCATCTCTTTTTTGAAATTGCGTGTCAAAGAAATTGTGAGAACCTTTGGTTGTCATGGCGTATACGTGATTAGGTTTAATCGCACTCAGACAACTTTCAAGATTTTCCCATACTTTCACTGAAGCGAATTCATGGTAATCCAAACCCGCGCGTCGCAATTGTTTATCCTCTAGCTTAAATCCCAATGGTTTAATTAAATGTAATTGTGCGCCTGTGTTTGCACATAACCGAATGATATTTCCTGTATTTGGTGGTATCTCTGGCTCAAAAAGAATGATATATAGTGACATTGAGGCGTATCCATAATTTGCTATTTAAAAAGAGACGAATTTTAGTCTAGAATGCTACGGTTTATCTAATTAATTAAAGCGAATGTAAATGATACGCCTATTTGTTGATGCCCCCATTTTATCAGTACCCACTTTTATCCTTAAAGATGCAGCTTTTAATCACGCCATTCGTGTATTACGTATGACCGTTGGTGAAGAAATTACCTTGTTTAATGGCCTAGGTGGAGAATTTCAGACTCGGATTATTGAAATACAAAAAAAACAAGCCGTTCTTGAAATACTTGCATTTGATGAAATTAGTCGTGAATCTAACCTAAAGATCCATCTATACCAGTCCTTGGCTAAAGGCGATAAAATGGATCTCATCCTGCAAAAAGCAACAGAATTAGGTGTTGATGAAATTACTCTGTTAAATACAGAACGGAGTATTGCTAATTTAAGCACAGACCGCTTTGATAAAAAAATGATGCACTACAATGCGGTTGTCGCCAGTGCGTGTGAACAATGTGGTCGTAATTTTATACCTAGAGTAAACCCGCCTATTAAGTTATCCGTGCTTGTGCCAGATCCAGAACGACTGTATCTCACCCTAAATCCTTATGCACTGCAAAGTTTAAGTGATTGTATTCGTGATTTTAAGATTAATATGTCAACAAAAATACCACAGGTTTCTTTGATTGTTTATCCTGAAGGGGGATTAAGTACCCATGAAATAGACCATTTGACTGCCAAAGGGTGTACAAGCATTCAGTTAGGTACACGTATATTGCGGACAGAAACCGTTGGTATCGCTGTGATTGGTGCGTTACAAACGTTATTGGGAGACTGGTAATAATGCTGGTCGATATTAAATTACTCAGGGTTTCGCCCTAGGCTAAAATACAGCACCCCTTCAGGGCTCATCAGTTGATTAATAATAAGCATGCGTACAATGCATTATAAGGTAAGTGATTCAGGTGAGGATATGCATCCAATAAAGCAGGATCTTCAAAGGTGACGGGTATATAAATCGAGTACCTGTTGATGGTAGTGGCTTGAATCAATGGTGATTGATTCACTTAGAGCCTGCCTTTGGCTTGCATTATCTTCTTTTTAAATGGGTGTATTGGATTGCTGGGTATTGAGTGTTTTAATCAGACACTCAACCAGTGTGGTTTGATCCATAAAAGGCACTAAACCATCTGGGTAAAATTGCGTTAGATTTTCGCCAATACCTCCGATATTCCAGCCAATGACGGGGGTGCCTGTGCGCAAACTTTCTAATACGATGCGTCCATAAGACTCAGCTTTAGTTGAGACTGGAATAGTCGCGCTAACTTGTCTAAATAAAGCGGGCATTTAGGCGCACTCTCCAAAAAAAAAAATACGATCCGTTAGATTTTTTTTCTGGATATCTGTTTTTAATTCATTAAGATAATCTGCATGTTTTTCATCATATCCCCCAACTATAATGGCATTAACGTCTATATTTTTATGCTTTAGTGTAAGCACTGCGTCAATTAAAAAGGTATGACCTTTTAGCCTGGAAATACGTCCTACTAAGGCAATGAGCGGTCTTTGCTGAAAATTTGGATTAATAAGCGCCAATTTTGATTTAATTATTTGATCAGATTCATCTTCTATAGGTGTAAATTTTTTTAAATCAACGCCTAAGGGAAAAACATGCAGATCACGCATTAACTCATTAGGTTGATTTGTTAATTGGTTATCTATTTTCTCATTCTCGCTCGCTAATCTACTTAAATAGCGCGCTGGATTTTTCAAAAGATAATGGGTTTCATAATAGTCTTTTGCCGCTTGTGAAACCGTAATAACAGCATCTGATCTTAGTGTGATTGCACTATATCTTGAGATGGAGTGCAAACCATGAATGGTTGATACAGTAATTGGACGTGATGCTTTGGGGACTAACTTTAAAGCAAAATAGACTAACCAAGCGGGTAAGCGTGAATGTGTATGAATAATATCTGGCTTAAGGTCTTGGATCAAACGTGCAATTTTAGTGATTTGAAACAATGAATGGGGGATTTTTTTCTCAATGGGCAAGCAAATAGGTTTAACCCCTTCCTTGACAAGTGCCATGACCATGTCTCCTCCTTTGGACAATACAAAGGATTCATGTCCTGCCTGAGCCAAAAAAACTGCACTTTCAGCAACAACCATTTCCACACCGCCCCGATCTAATGCGGGCAATACATTTAATATTTTCATTTTATGATACTTTAAGCTAACCCATTGACCTCGCCATTTATTTAATGAGGGAGATTTGTACAAATTATGTAAGTTTTTGCAATTTTGCATAACTGAGTACTAAAACTTTAGTACCACTACGCGCGAAACGGATAGAAACGCGTGCTGATAGCCCATTGCCCCCAAAACTTAAAATGACGCCTTCTCCAAAATTTGTATGTAATACATTGTCGCCCAGTTTAAACCCTTCAACTGAATTTTGTATTTCTTGTATATTACGTGAGGATTTTTGTATCGAAATGGGTTGTCCATAAGTATGTGAGCGTGCACTCAGTGGACGGGACATTTTTAGGGTATGTCCAGTTTCTGTAACACAATGAGGTGGAATGTCTTTTAAGAACCGCGAAACTGGAAATTGCATTGTTTTACCATGCAGCATGCGTGAGGCACAATGCGTTAGCACCAGCTGCTTTTCTGCACGTGTGATACCAACATAGGCTAAACGCCTTTCTTCTTCTAAGCGTTCAGATCGCGCGCAGATAATTCACTGGGAAAAATACCTTCTTCCAATCCGACCAAGAATACAACTGGAAATTCAAGTCCCTTAGCCGCATGCAATGTCATGAGTTGGACGCTATCTTCATATGTTGCGCTTGATTTTCTGTCGAGTCAAGCGAGATCTGCCCTAAAAATTGTGCCAGTTGATCACGCGTGCTCAGAGTCATTTGTAGTGATGACTGGTTTTGTGGCGCTGATGGGGCAAAATCAGAATTATCAAATTGATCGGGTTGAACATCACTCAAATAATTGCTATCTCGTTTTAATTCAGCTACAAAATGGCTGGCGGCATTAATTAATTCCTCTAGATTATCAATTCTGTCTTCACCTCGTCCCATTGGTTCATTGAGATACATCGGTTTTAATTGAGACTGTTCGATACACATTGCAAAATGTACATCTAATTCAACCGTATCCATTGAGCGCGTTAATCCCGCAATCAAATTACGAAAATTTAGTAATGCATTTTGAGTTCTACCTGCTAAATTTTGGCGTTCGATCATATCTTCCAGTGCGCGCCAAAGCGAACAACTGTTTAGCGTGGCGTGTTGACGTATTTTATCAATGGTTGTGGCACCAATACCTTTTGGTGGCGTTGTCATTGCTCTTTCCAATGCAATATCATCATGCGGATTTGCCGTGAGTCGAATGTAACTGGTTGCATCTTTAATTTCTGCACGGTCAAAAAATCGTAGTCCACCATGAACTCGATAGGGCATTTTGGCACGTAATAACATTTCTTCAAATAAACGGGATTGTGCGTTTGAGCGATATAAAATAGCACATTCTTGTCTTGGATTACCTTCTCTGACATGCTGTTGAATCATGGAAACAACATGCTGTGCTTCATCATATCCATCGAGTGCTGCATAGACTTTGATGGGCGCACTATCTTTGGTATCTGTCCATAGTTTTTTGTCTAAACGCGTAGTATTTTTGGAAATGACATTATTGGCAGCCTCTAGGATTGAGGGAATAGAACGGTAATTTTGCTCGAGCCGAATGGTAGTCGTACCCGCAAAAGCTTGTTCAAATCCTAGTATATTGCCAACTTGTGCGCCACGCCAGCCATAGATGGATTGGTCATCGTCACCAACCACAAATAAGCGCTTATGGCTCATGGTGATAAGTTGTAACCATGCATACTGGACTGCATTGGTATCTTGGAATTCATCAACTAAGACATGTGAAAATCGTTCTTGATAATGTCGCAGAAGGGGCAAATTTGTGCGTAACGTTTCAAGTGTTCGCAGAATAATTTCGGCAAAATCTACTAAACCTGATTGATTGCAAATCATTTCATACTGTTGATAGACATCCGTATAGGTGAGTATTGGTTCTTGATATGCGTCAATATGCTGTGCTCTTTTACCTTCATCCTTAGCTTGATTAATGAAATGCGCAATTGCTTTAGGTGGAAAGTTTTTTTCATCCAGATTTTTAATCTTACAAATTCGTTTGATTAACCTTAATTGATCGTCACTATCGATCACTTGAAAGTTGTCAGGGAGCTTACAGTCTGTATAGTGTAGGCGTAAAAATTTATGGCACAAAGCATGAAATGTCCCAATCCAAAGGCCATTCAGGCTACGTTTGGATTGATTTTCTAAGCGAATTTTCATTTCAGAAGCTGCTTTTATTGCGAAAGTAACCGCCATAATCGACCAAGGGGCTATATTATTTTCTTCAATAAGCCAAGCAATCCGTGACACAAGTACGCTGGTTTTACCCGAACCTGCGCCAGCAAGCACACAGACAGGACCTAGTGGTGCAGTAACGGCTGCATATTGAGCAGGATTTAATGAAGATTAGGGGGTATTTTTTTTCACAACATTATTTTGAGTTGGTATAATTTTCATGAATGCAATTGTAGCAAAGCGCTTGTATTATTTCTGCTCTTTAATTTGATCTATAAGCTAATTTTACTCGCTCGTTCTAAGAATAAGTAGCTAATTATAATGACTTTGTTGTGACATTCTTTGATATTTTTATGAAATAGAAAAAAACGAGCCGAATGAATGCAATATTAATATCCTGTTGTAACATTTCCATGAAAGATTCCAGCTCAATTTGACAGCCACGGCTGTTGCTTTATCGATGTTTGTGAGTTCAGTATATTTGATCAGTTGCATGATATTAATGTTTTTATTGTTATACTGAATTCAGTTATTTGAGAAAATGTCTGAAAATTTTGGAAAAATAGGATGATATGGTAATAAATGCCAATCACATTAGTCTTTTTTCATGGAATTTGTATAAACAGCAAATAGTTGGTTGGGATGCTGTGTTGGAGAATGCACTAAAAACAGCGGATATTCTGGCATTACAAGAAGCAAGAGATCAGGAAAGACTGAGCGTATTGATTAATGAATATGGATTTAAAACAGCGCATGTGGTTGCATTTCAATACAAGGGTCGAGCCAATGGCGTGATGACCCTCGCAAGAGTATTACCGCAACTATACTGTATTCAAAAAACAAAAGAACCTTGGATTCGTTTTCCAAAATCAGTGCTAATTACTACTTATCCTTTAACGGATGGGCACTTTCTCATGGTTGCTAATCTGCATGCTATCAATTTCACTGTTGGATTACGTTCTTATTCTCAACAATTAGACAGCGTCTTTCGGATATTAAAGCTACACAGGGGGCCTATTATTTTAGCGGGTGATTTTAATACATGGCGTATAGGACGCTACCATTCGTTGAAAAAATATATTGAGGCGATTGTTTGGAATGAAATTACGTTTAAAGATGATATAAGAACACAATTTCGTGGTCAACCACTTGATTATATTTTTGCAAGAGATTTATTAGTAAAGCAATCAAATGTTATTGCAACGAGCACATCAGATCATAATGCTTTGGAAGTTGTATTTTCAGCTGATTGATTCTGATTTTTCTTGGCCTGGTAGCGTGCGATGAAAGGCGCTGTTTGTGCAAGTAGACACCCCATTAGCATTGGGCTACAGCCTATAATTGCGCGTGTAGAAAATATTTCATTTAAAAAATACCATCCTGCAATACTTGCAGTGACTGCTTCGAGACTTAAAATGATGGCAGCAGGGACTGGATTGACGTATTTTTGAGCAATGATCTGAACGGTATATCCGACACTGACCGAGATGATGCTTAAATAGAAAAGTGTATCTTTGGCTTCATAGAGCATTGAAAAATTAAAGGCATTCTTGTCAAATAATAACGCCATAATAAAGTTGAAGAAAGCGCACACCAAAAATTGTGTTGCTGCTAACAAAAATGGGGAAATGTGTTTTACGTATTGTCCAACAAAAAGAACGTGTAATGCCCAAAAAATTGCAGAAATAAGCGTCAAAAAATCACCTGAATTAATTGTAAAGTTAGGTGTGATTGACAAAATACATAGCCCAATAAAAGTAATAATGATGCCAAGCCAAACCCCAAAAATAACGTGATGACGCCATACTAATAGTCCGATTATTGGTACCAACACAACATAGGTGCTGGTGATAAAGCCAGAATTGGCGACGGATATGAAGAGCAGTGCGATTTGTTGGAAGTTTGTTGCGATTGATAAAAAGAGTCCGAGCAGAAATGCGCCTTTCAAAATGTAGCGCCACTCAGATGCACTGCGTGTCGTTTTTAGTGATTTCAAAGACTACAAAAGGGGCTAAGGCAAACCCTCCCAATAAAAAACGCCAAGCTGTGAGCCAGATGGGACCTAAAATTTCCATTCCTTTTTTTTGCACAACAAACGCATATCCCCAAACACAGGTCGCAAAAAAAAGTAACAAGCTACCAATAATAGTCATGAGTTTGGTGTTGTTTTTCATATGTTTTTCTCCTTCCTTTATGTGATTCGTCTAGTCAAGGTGGGTATTTTTTTTACGACTAAAGCGTAGCAGACCCAAATGCATATCCCTGTCAACAAAGCAGGATCTTCAAAGGTGACGGTATATACTTGCTGCCTCGCAGTATCTCCAAATCTTTTGGGTATAGAATCTAATATTCTGTTTTTTTTATTAATTTTTTTGATTGTATTAGGTTAATGAACGGCTAGATCAGTAAACAATATTTCCCTGTGCGATAAGAACATATTGTTTAGCAAGGCATTAATTTCATCTTGTATTTTAAAATGTTAATTTTTTTCTTGATAATACTTGCGACGTACGCACTGGCACATTTTTAGAGTGATCGGGATGGTTGAGCATCTCAGTCCACCATTTGGCAGCATCAATGATCATATCTGATTCAAAAGCTTTAGCGCGCAGTAACATAAAATCTAACCCTGCCCTAAAGCGAGGGTGCGCAATAAGCTTTCCAACAGTTTTAGTGTTCTTACGTTCTAAACGCATTTGAAATGCCCATGTTTCTTCCATTGGGATACTATAGCGTTTGGGGATTTGAGTATGCGCCTGCTGACGAGAAATAACGGTGCGCGCCGCATTATTAGCGGCTTCTAGTGGAGGGATTTTATCTACCAAATAATTATTTAATTCA
>JAGWCC010001480.1:0-43870 GCA_022651775.1 Drusus annulatus | reverse complement strand
TAGATTTTTTGCTTTAGTGACAAAAAAGGCAAAACCCCTTTGTCAATTTTGACCGGGCTTCTCGCCGCTTTCTGGAGTGGAATAAAAAACGAAAAAAAGGCACTAGTTGGGTTTTAAAAGCAATCAATCAGTTTGAAAAATAGACAATCAACCTTTTTGACAAATTTTGACTGACGCACAACTAAATGTATTTGAAGACATACAGATCTCGTATCAAGTAAACACAAAAATCAGGAACGTAAACCAGTATTTCGAAACGGAAACAGCTAATTTTCAGGAAACAATTACCCTCAACCAAAATCAGCAAGCTGAAATGAGTACAACAACAGATCAAGGGGAGTTTGTGGAAAAATGGAAAGCAATATATAATAAAGACAATCGATTAGTACGAAAAGAGTATTATAATGATCAAAATGGAATTGATCAAGTAGATGAGAGTGAGTATGATAAAAATGGAAACGAAATCGACTTCAAAGTCAATGCAAATAATGCCACTACACCTTTAGTGCACTATTCTTATTCGTACAAATATGATCATAAAGGTAATTGGATCACAAAAATAAGTGTATCTGATGAAGGCTATTCTTCTCTTTGCGAGCGAACTATAACGTATTACTAGGGAGTGACTGATTAACGGATTAACAGAGTGATAGATTAACTAATTAACAGAGGTCTGTTAATCCGTTAATTTGTCATTCTGTTAATCCGTTATTCCGTTAATCTGTCAATCCGTCATTCCGTTAATCAGTTAATCATTCATTAAGTATGCGACAATTATTTTTAAGGCATTTAGCCCAAACATCAACAGAACCAGTAGCTATAGAAATAGTGAGGTACGAAGGCATTTATATGTATGGTCCTAATAACGAAAAGTATATAGATTTAATTGCGGGAGTGTCGGTAAGTAATGTTGGGCATTGCCATCCAAAAGTGGTGGAGGCAGTGTGTAAGCAAGCACAAACCTATATGCATTTAATGGTTTATGGCGAATATATACAAGCACCACAAGTGCTTTATGCTAAGGCATTAGCTGATTTGTTACCTCCGCAACTGCAAAGTGTGTATTTAGTGAATTCGGGAAGCGAAGCAAATGAAGCTGCGTTAAAATTGGCGAAAAGGCATACTGGACGTTCAGAAATGATCGGATTTCACCATGCTTATCATGGAGGTACACATGGCGTACTTAGCTTGATGGGGCATGAAGATTACCGACAGGCTTTTCGCCCTTTATTACCCGATATCAAACAATTGCAATTCAATTGTTTTGATCAGTTAGCACAAATTACTGATCGGACTGCTTGCGTAATTGTAGAACCATTACAAGGGGAGGCTGGAGCAATAGTGCCACAAAATCAATTTCTTCAAGCTTTACGAAAACGTTGTGACGAGACAGGTGCATTATTGATTTTCGATGAAATTCAGACAGGGTTTGGTCGATTGGGCGAATATTTCGCCTTCCAGCATTATGGTGTGGTACCAGATATTTTGACTTTAGCGAAAGGAATGGGAGGCGGAATGCCTTTGGGAGGCATGGTGGCATCGTTTGAAATGATAGCTGACTTTCAAACAAGTCCAGTATTGGGACATATTACCACTTTTGGTGGTCACCCGGTGTCGTGCGCCGCGGCTTTGGCGGCACTTGAAGTGATTCAAACAGATAAACTTGTGGAGCAAGTCCCTCGCAAAGCAGCACTATTTCGAGAGTTACTTCAAGATGCATCAATTAGCGAAATACGTGGAGATGGTTTGTTGATGGCTGTAGAATTGGATACTCCCGAACGCTTACATCGCTTTATGAACAAAGCTTTTCCTGCAGGTTTGGCAACAGATTGGTTTTTGTTTTGTGAAACGGCTTTCCGTATTGCTCCTCCATTGACAATTAGCGATGATGAAATAACCGAAGTTTGCAGTATAATAAAAAAGGTTCTAAGGAATGGTTAATTCGTACAGTCCCTGCATGGATGCCGCAGCCGATTAATCTTTTTTCTTAAATACTAAACGTTTGATCGTTTTTTCTTGCAGAATATTTGAATTGGTATTTTGAGTCTTCCATGTTCGGACGAGAAGCTATTTTTATCAAAGTATGATCAAACCCATATTCTTTCAAACAATTCTTAATCGTACTTATTGCCTTTTGCTCATCTACAACAACACAATAAATATTCAATACAAATTTTTCGGGCTGGGTAATTGTCCTTCCCATATCCCAGCCATCAATATGCCCTAAACCTTTCCAGCCTAATTCACTGTTTAAATATTCAGAAACTTTTTCTTTCAACCAGTGATCTCTTTTATTTCCGTGTAGACTTTTCATTGGATATTGAACAGCGACCCAAAATAGTTTGTCGGTAGCCATTTCTTGATACCCTTGATGTTGAAATCTATCAGTAAAAAATTGGTCTAACTTAGCTTCGTCATTTTCAAAATCCGAAAGATCACTCTCTTCTTTATTTCCAGTATAGCCAACTTTCCCAGTATGTATGATTACTTTATTGGAAATATTCTTAACCCAATATTCAGCATACAATAATTTACCAAGACGATCTGTTTTGTATAATTTTTTCATGCGTTTTGTATAATTTGAGCAGTTTTCAATCTTGACTTCTTTCTTTCTTTACCTATCGAATTTGATGGGTTTAAAATTCATCCTCGTTCATGCAAAATGGATTAATTGAATAATTTTACGTTATAGCGGTGTACGATAATTTTCCCTTTCGAGCGAAGCGAGATTGCATTAACATGCCTCCGAATAAAACTCCAAAAAGGGAAAAATGTCGTACGCCATTAGCGACAAGTATGTTCGAGGGGCTTATCAAGAAAACTCCTTAAAAGGATGTTTCTGATAATCTTTGGCATACAAATACGGATTACTGTCCCAGTTTAAATTATCCAAGAAAGTTTTCACCTCGGACTCGACTTTTACTACATCTAAAACCACATCTTGATCAAAAAAGAAGGAGCGTGACACCTCTTTATCAAGACCTAGATTGTACTCAAACTCTCTACAATAGGTCTGCTTAGCGGTATCTTTTTTGTAATAATCTTTAGCTCGGTTGAGCACATCATCAAGCCAAGCTTCAAAACCAGCGATCTTAGTTTTGGGTATAGCTGCCCGACACAACACAATAGCACCTGCGGCATGATGAGCAACAGGGTATTCATATTGCTTTACGTATGACTGAAATAGATCGTACCAGTGGTCAAAAATAGCATCGAGGAACTCTAGGTGAGATATCTCTTTATCATCTAAACCAACATGTTTTTCCTGACAAGCTGTCGAGAAATAAATATTGGGAAAATATTCTTTTACATATTGAGGATCAACAATACCTGCATACAAGGCATCGATACGTTGAAACATATAATCGTAATTCGAATAGGCTTTACCCACCTCCACAAAACGCCAAGCCATCCATTCTATACATGCAGCCGATAGTGCCATCAGGAATTTGATTTCGTACTGACGCATGCGGTCGATAAGTGGTTGGTTGTGTATTTGCCAAATAGTCCTGCATGGATGCCGCAGGTGTTGACACGTTCGGTATTTTTGATATTTTGTTTTTAAGCCCTATTATTTTCGAGTCGGCAATCACAGCGGGTGCTGTACGTGTGATGTCGAGTTTCGGATAGTTGGGCGAAAGTAACATCTCGCTGTCTTCAGATTTGCGTTTCTCCGATTCTATTTTCTCTACGCCATCTAGATCAACAAATCCCCTATCTGTTTTAAGATAAGCTTTCCCATCTTTCGAATATTCAAACAACGAGTAATGATTGATATCCCAACTCAATATGTTTTTTTTGCCGCCAAATTCATCGCAATGAAGCACAAATGCGTCATTCTGTATATACCAGCCCCAATCTTTTCTATCGGAATAAACCCATTTCTTTTTATCATGATCAAAGTAATCCGTTTTACTGCCAATAAAATCGAATATTGCCTCTGTTACAGCACCTTTGTCGGTAATCAATGCGCGCTTATTTCCTTTTGTTCCACTGCACACCCCTTTCGAAATAAGGCTGGCATTATCGTATTCGAACGGGGTAATAAATTCGCCTTTGCTGTTATAGAAGGCAAATTTACCATCCTTTTGCGCATAGCCAATGCCTCCCCAGCAAAAATGGACTGCATCATATTGGGGAGGGATAATGACATTCCAATTTGCGTCCATTAGGCCTTCTTTGTTCCGATATTCGAAATCATAAAAGATTTCGCCATCATAGTCTGCTACTGGTTTCAAATCAGACATGCGTTGCGCTGGTGCTCTTTTACCCAGCATGTCATAAAACCCAACCTTTTTACCATCCTTGTTCAATTGAATGGTGTACTTATTATTATCAAAATCAAGACACGAAAACACATCATTATCAATACATAACACAAGTTGATCTGTGGTTACATTCCCCAAAAAATCATGTTCGATAGGGATCACCACATTCCCCTTGGCATCAACAATCCCTTGTTTATCAGCGTTGATCACTTTGGTGTGTCCGTTTTTAAAATCGACTATCATGTCGTATATTAATGGTACCACTTCATTGCCATGCTGATCAATAGCCCCCCAACGATCATTGATAGACACTGCAGCAAAACCATTTTTGAAATCTCGGACTTCACTGTAAGTTCTTTTATTGATCAGCTTCCCTGATTTGTCTATAAAACAGTAATAGCCAGCTTGAAAGTCGTCGTCATCGTCCCAGAATTCGTCATCGTCATCATCCTCATCGTCGTCTGGTATATTTGTAAACACAAGAGCGTCTAAATAGGAATAATCTTTCTTTTTCGATAATTTTCGCTTTTTAGCATTTTCATATAGATCGACTACCGATTCATGCAATTGTACACATAGCATTCCTTCCGAAAAGGATCTTGTCTTTTCGAAAAAGTTAGGTGCTATGGCTTCTCCCAAATCGTTAAATACCGTCGTTGTGTAAATGTCTTTTTCTAAAATTTCATTTACCGAGATGAAACCTTCTCCTATATCGGTATAACGGTTGTCTTGTGGTAGTTTTGCTTCTCCCCCATCTTTGGTGTAAATACCATCACGATATTGTTCGGAATATTTAGTGGTATTATGCCCGATGAAATACATCTCCGTTAGTTTTTCAATTTCTTGATATATTGGCGGAATTACTTCTATTCCTTTTGTGCTAAGCCAACCAAAACCATCTATACTTTGAATGTGGTAGCCGTTTTCGTTTTGGAATGTTTCGGCTGCATGGCAATGTGGAAATAAGGTGTAGCTAATATGTACGTATTTAGCTGCTGCGAGTACGTTCCCATCCATATCAATCAATCCAAACAGTCCATTTAGCTTCACAATAAATTGCTGGTATTTTTCGACATAGTGGACGAGTTCGTACTTTGGCGCAACAATTACATGGTACTCTTTATCGGCAATACCAATTTTGCCATCATCATAAACCTGATAATATTGGATACCTAAATCATTTGATATTTCTTTTTTCAACATAATTGTGTTTTTTGCAATAGCCGATTTGACGTAGGGTTTCCCTACATCAAATCGGCTATTTGTATGATTATTTTTTTATTAGCTTCCTTGCATTGTTTCGTAAATAGGCATGTCGTTTTCATATTCTTTAAACTCCAATCCTTCAAAAAAATAGTGGGGATCGTTGGTTAAGTCCTCGAGGGTGTTGTTGTTAATTTTAACAATCAACTCTCGGGCCGTAAAATATTCCTTATTTTCGGCATGCAGTACAAACGATTTTTCAAAATACTTTCCATTTTGCGAAAAGGTATCATAGTCACCATACGAATAAATGATTTTTACGCGAGCGTGTTTTACGACAATGTTTGCATACGAAATATCTTCGGGTAGGGCTTCATCTGGGAATTGACTATTGAATGATTGCGCCCAAGCTTTGAGTGTATCGTCACTTAAATCATTCATTTCCATTTTCTTTTGCCCTAACACAAAAGCAAAATTCTCCATAATGTAGGCATCAGAACAAAAGTCTTTTTTCATATTTTTGGAGTTACAGCTTGTAAGTAGTGGTGTGGCGAATATGCAAATTAAATACTTCATAAACTTACATTTCCTCCAAGGACAAAGCCTTGTATTCAATTTGATATCCTTTGAATTGCGTTGTCAGCTTACTGGCTTTCTGTTCCAATTCAAAAAGATTGATGTTTTTGGGATTACGTTTCACTTCGGCAATAAACAATCGCTTTTCGATTTCGTTAATGGCTACAATATCAATCTCGTTTTGATTGGCTGTTTCCCAATAATTCCCTACATCTGAGTATTTGCCACTGGCTTTATGTACTTCTGGTAAAATATTTTTCTAGCACCCAGCCACTATATGTTTTATAATCGCGAATCACTATTTCTTTGACATAATTCAAGTTTCCGATCTCAATAGCACTTCGATATTTGTAAATAAATCGGAACCAAAAGTTCAGAAAGTTATCTTGGATACGGTACTTTACTGATCGGCTGGCTGGTTTCGAGAAGATAGGACGTACCTTTTGTATTAAGCCAAAATCAATCTCTAGTCGATCCAAAAAGCCCCCAATATCTATCCCTAAGATAGATTGCATCTCGACTCTTGACGTTTTTGATGAGGCAATGAGAGTTAATATCGAGAAATAATTACCATAATCTTTCCCAAATTCGTCTATCAAAACATTCTTTCCCTCATCAAGGAAGAGGGTGTTTTCCGAAAACACCTCATCTAATACATTGTCTAAGGTGAATGCCTTTGCATTGACCAGTAATTCCACATATTTGGCAACGCCACCCGTAATCATATAGAATGCCAATAAATCTTCGGGAGTATAATCAGGATGGTAATCCGTCAAAATCTCTTTAAGTGTGCTTACTTGAAAGGCTTTCACATGGATACAATTGTTGGCTCGCCCAAAAAGAGGCTCTTTTGAATGCTCGAAAATGCGTTTCATCAAGGAATAGATGGAGCCACACAGAATTAGATTGATGCGACTCTTGCTCTTTTTACTATCCCATAGATGCTGCATATCACTATAAATAGATGGGTTGATGAACATCAACTCCTGGAATTCATCGATAATGAAAGTGAAAGACCGTTGTGTCGACAAATCCATCAAGAATGCAAACAGGTCTTTAAATGTGGTAAAAGTACCATACATCTCTATTTTGAGCTGTGTCGTTATTTCCTGCAGTAATTCGGCACAGAGCAAAGCTTCGCTCTTTTTCGATACAAAAAAATAAAGTGCAGATTTGTTCTCAATAGCTTTGGCTAACAAACTGGTTTTACCCACCCTGCGCCGCCCTACCACAAAAGTCATTTGTGCCGACTCTTTCGATCGATCATCTATTTTTGACAATAAAGCCAATTCCTTTTCTCTGTTATAAAACTTCATCTCTGTATGTGTATCATATAATGTGTAATGCGTATCACGGAATGTGATACGCATTATTTATTATGATTAATGTATCGCTATTGTTATCGTAATGCACATTACGGTAATGTGCATTACGATAAACTTCAAGCTCCCTTATTATGACAAAAACGTGTAACGAATTGATGTTAATTGCCTTATGATTTATGTATTTTCTTTGCACCTATCCTTTGCCATAAATATTAAGGGTCTTACCTGCACAAATTTAATGAAATTATTCGAGTAAGCTTACTTATCGTCATGCAACACAAACGATTTTTCAAAATACTTTCCATTTTGCGAAAAGATATCATAGCGCGTGTTGTATGACAATGTTTGTATAAGAAATGTCTTCGGGTGAAACCAAATATTACGACTCAAAGCCTACTTCTAAGAGAAAATCTCCCAAAGCTTTTCCGTATTTTTGAGTTGCTTCTTGGACAATTTTATCGCTTTCTTCTTCGCACTTTTCCAGATCAATAGGCTGAATTCCTTTGGTTTCCATCCACTCACGAAAATCTGTTAGGTAACGAGCCTCAAATTCTTCATCCACTTCAAATTGGAGAGGTCCATAATCGGTCGGTTCATTTCCAATCGAAATTAATTGCAAAAGCCCCTTCAAATCGGATGAAGCCATCAAAATACTTCCCTCACTGCCCAGAAAGATCGTTGGATTTTCTGCTAGAGGTTTCGTTTCGTCTACCCGAAAAATAGCATACTCTGCACCAGTTCCATCAGCTTGACCTAAAAAGACCAATTTCTTTGCCATATCTGGAAAATCGCCCAACCAGCCAGACTCTTCCCCAAAGCTAGGACAAAAACCCATGGAAATATCTCCTTCTTGGAGCCACTCTTTCTTTTCTAGCAACTCTTTCCAGATTGCAGGTATCTGTTGATTCATCTCTGTCATTGTCTCTCTTTTTATCTAATTTTAAAATCTATTTTCTTTATTGATCATCGTCATCATCATCATCATCATCGTCATCATCGTCATCATCGTCATCATCGTCATCGTCGTCATCGTCGTCATCGTCGTCATCATCGTCATCATCGTCGTCGTCATCATCGTCATCGAATCCTCCTTCGTAATTATCTTCCTCTTCGTCATCAGGATAGAAACCATCGTCTTCTAAACCTTCTTGATCTGGACGAAACGCATGCACATAGCCACTTGTCACGATCTCACGTGTTCCATCTGCTTGTTGAATCATGGCACTACCTCCAGAACTCGCCATATTTCGTACTTGGTCAAAATACAATTCGGCTCGTTCCAAATTCCCGAGTAATTTATAACACAAACCAATCAAATAAAGTGCGTTAGCTCGCTCTTGGTCCACACAAAGTCCACAACTAGGCGCATCATTTTGATATTCGTCTTCCAAAATATCGATGGCTTCCTGATACTGTCCCAAATAATATTTAGTCAATCCCATGCTATAAAAAGCCTCTTCTCCCTCGGTCAATTCATAATTCTTCTTAGACACTTCATACAGCTTTTCGTATTTTTTCGACAGTCCAGCTGAAATCATTGCGTTTTCTAGTACAATGCCATAAAAGTCTACTTCTTCAGGAATTTTAGTAAAAGTCTCCAAAGCCTCATCATACCGCTTCAAATTATTCAAAGCTGCTTGAACATTTGCCAATGCAACTGGATAAAGATCCGAATCTGTTGGCATTTTTTTCGACAATTCAATCGCCTCTGTCTCTTGGTCGATATGAACTAAAGCCCCAATTAAATCAGCAATAGCCTGTGCATAGTGAGTCGATTGTGCTGGAATGTTCCGATAATGTGCCGCCGCTTCCTTGTGTTTCCCTTGGTAAAGTGCCCTTACACCTTTAAACAAAGTCTCCCAACTCGATTTTTCCAGTTGATAAGTCGCTTTCATCTGTCCGTCATTTTTTCGTTCAGCAAGCGCAATTAAGGTATCGTATACTTCGGCAATCGGAATATTTTGGTGGAAAAGCAAGTTTCGATTGGACAAAATCATCATCCCTTTTTCAGTCAAAACCTCGTCCGATCCCAATCCTTTTGCTGCATTCCACACATGATTTATCAAAGTAGGATAAGCAGGATGATCTTTCGGAAGATCTAATTTTGCTTGCTCCTCTAAAACTCTTGCAAATAAATTTAGATTAGAAAGTGCAAAGATTAGGTTGATGGATGCCATTTCCACAACTTCAGGGTCGTCCATTGGCACTTCTTTAAAAGACTCCAAAACCTCCTCATTTCGTCCTAATTGTAAAAAACAGGCTAATTTCTCTAATTGCGTAAATCGGTATTCTTCAAAATCAGGTGTAATTTGATTTAAATAACCTAAGGCGGTTTCAAAATCACCCGCTTCAATTGCCGCTACCGCAGCATCTAAACATTCTTCATTTTTCATATTCTTCTCTTTTCTTTTAATTCCTTCTTTTATTCATGTTTTGATGTTGTCGAACTACACATTTGCAATTGCAAAATAAAGAAATATTTTGTACATATACAACATTTATTGCAAAAAGAATACATATCAAGTAGTTGTTTTTGTTGTGGGCAAATAGTTGACCTTTTATTTCAAAGTCCTATAAGGACTATCTAGAAGTTGGTTTATTTGATTTATTTAACTTTTTTTAAAACAACCATCAAGCACGAATAGCGTCTTACAATCTGTTAATAAACATATACACGCATGATAAAAAACATATTAAAAGAAAAAATGCTCTTGTTGAGCCTTATGGTTTTTTCCATTTTTCCCTACGCTGCTTTTGCCGATGCCGAATCGTATCTGCAAAATCATCATGAATTGAATATTAAGAATATGGTCGAAGAAATGTCATTTAAGTTTCAACCTCAATTCATGTATGACGATGCAGGAGATGCACATCTTGTGCATGCCGAACACATTTTGAATTTAAGTACAGTTGCTGTACAAGTTCATTTGCCTTATATTGGCAAACCCAGCGATTCAGCTCCATTTATAGATAAACGGGATATCAGAATTGATAGCCGAGACTTCAATTATTCGTATCGACAGAATACCGATGGTTGGGATATATCTATTCACCCTAAAGGTGGGTTTGGTCATTTGAGTATGTATCTCTATGTCCGAGAAAATTCGGTAGAATTAATCATCAATGAATTGGATAAGTTGAAAGTGTCTTACAAGGGAACATTCATTAAGCAGTAATTAACTTTTTTTTGGCTAAAGCTCGAAGTGTATTTGGGCTTTAGCCAAAATATCATTCATTTGTAACATCGTTTAATTAATCTCTACTACTTAATAGAGTGCACTCGGGCTAAAGCCCAATGTCATTAAGTTAAGGCGTAATAGATTGATATATAGCACACTGCGAATGACCCCAGTGGGGTCGCATGTTTATAGAATTGCGTAGCACTCGACAACACCAAAAATAAACACGAGTTGTCAAACGAGATACCGCCACAAACACGACCCCAGCGGGGTGACATTATTATAGTAAAGAAATAGCCAAGATTAGTCAGAACCCCAGCGGGGTGACATTATTATAGTAAAGAAATAGCCAAGATTAGTCAGAACCCCAGCGGGGGTGACATTAATATAGTAAAGAAATAGCCAAGATTAGTCAGAACCCCAGCGGGGTGACATTATTAATAGTAAAAGAAATAGCCAAGATCAGTCAGAACCCCAGCAGGGGTGACATTATTATGTAGTAAAGAAATAGCCAAGATTAGTCAGAACCCCAGCAGGGTGACATTATTGTAGTAAAGAAATAGCCAAGATTAGTCAGAACTAATCTTGGCTATATAGTTTATCGAATCATTTGTAGGATCTTAAACATCAATGACTTGGTAGCACGATAGCTAAGCATAGTCAGAACCCCAGTGGGGGTGACATTATCATGGTATTTAAGCTTATTTTAATGACTGTTTATCAGACTGTTACGTATACGCAAATCGGTTATTCCTTAACTTAATGGCGTTGGGCTACAAAGCCTAGTGCACTTTATTGCATAAAGTGCACTCAGACTTTAACCCAAATCATTCATTTATAACACCGTTTAATACTTGCTGCTTATTTATATACGCCATTCCTTAGTGACGCTAACGAAGAGAGCGACATAATTGAGTCTTGGAGGACGAACTGTTACAATCCGTCCAAAATAATGGTAACAATTCAGCACCACTCTTGTGCTCGCTTAGGACATTTTCACTAAAGTCGCACACTGCCTCAGCACGAGCCTCGAGTAAAGGTAGGCTCATATAGAAAAAAGGCAGGATCGCATAGAAAAAGGGCAGGATCGTGATTCTGTTTTCCTATACAATATTTCCTTTTCCTATGCGATCCTGCCTTTTTTATGTGATCCTGCCGTTGTGCGCCTTATTCGCCTTAGTGAAAATGTCCTAAGCGAGCAAAGCGAGCGCCTTAGGGTGCTGAACCGTTACAAACAATGTCATATAATCACTACACGTGATGGTATTATACTTATACAAAAATGCACTTTAATCAACAAAATGTCTCGAAAACGACTATAATAACCCGGCTTAACCTCTTCAGGTGGGCTTGTAGCAAAATAAATAAATTTTATTTTGCTACAAGGGCTGTATTTGGACTTACGGGAATTATTTAATGCGTTTAAGTCTTAACAATCACTGAAAACATGGGTACCATCGAATACTACTTGTTATAACAATCTTACGATCAGGTACTTATATACTAGACAAGCTTATAAGTTGCCAATGTTATGCGCACAAGTTGCTAATGTTGTGCGCATAACATTAGCAACTTATGCGCATAACATTAGCAACTTATGCGCATAACATTAGCAACTTATGCGCATAACATTGGCAACTTATGCGCATAACATTGACTAGATCTAAAGTAATGGCGACTACTATATCAAGTAATCGCCACTAACATATAAGATATACTTGTTTATTTTATAAAAACGAAACTAAAAAACAACAATTCTAATTGGTGTTTGCTTTTGGTTTCGAGAAGGTCGCGAATGTTCATGTTGGAGTCATTTTAAGTGATTAAAATCATTTTGTACTGATTTTAATTGTTTTTGTTTGTAAGTATTTTAATTCATATAAAACTGGGAGTAGATATTCGATATTCAAGTTATTTAGGGTGTGCTATTTGGGCTTTAGCCCAAATAAAAAGTTGATTGTTTTGTTTTGATAACATCGTTTAATTACTCTCTACTACTTAACTGGAGTTTATCGGAGAGCTGATGCAGTCACATCTTGCAAGCCTTGTAAACTCTCAGAAACACAGTCAGCTATTCAGTCCTGTATTGCACTTATTTTACAAACTTTAATAAATTAACGTTTTTTAACGCATTCTAATTTGTTTTATTCAAAATAACCCCTTACCTTTGTGTTCGAAAAGTTGGTTTTCATAGGTTAAGTTTTTAGGTTAAGTAGGAAAGGTAGGCTCCCAGCCTACCTTTTTTGTTTTAAATAACATCATCATTTAACAATGTTCTACGTTATAATATTTCACTCAATCTTGTATTTGTATTTGTGTTGCAGTAAAATAACAATAGTCGGAACCCCAGGGTGACATTAAGTAGTCAGCAATATTTGTTTTAACATTTTGCAACTCGCTTCGCTCGGTTCTTTTAATTGAAGTTTAACACAGAGTAAAAAGAGTAAAAAAGAGTTCTACCGCGGAAAACTCGAGCGAAAAACTCTTTTTCACTCTTTTTACTCTGTGTTAAATAAGACCAGAAAGTCTTGGTGGTGAGTTTTACAAAATGTTAAATTAAATCTTGCCGACTACTTATTATGAGTGTGATTAAATTTGATTACGCCTTAACTTAATAGCATTGGTATCGAAGAGGCGGTACTATGATTGACTACTCACGACAGGTTATGCATTTACTTACTCGCTCAATTTCGTTTCACACAAAGAGTTCAACTGTTAATTCGCATGATGCCTTAAAACATCAAGTTATACATTGATATTCAGTGTCTAAGCCCCCGTAAGGAAGTCTTGATACGTGTGTCGTTAAATCTTGTGTCGTACTTACGCTCAAATATTTATAGTGACAATGTTGACATTTACAGCTCTCTAATAAAAAACATCTCATGGAATGGCAAATTATTTCTTAAAAAAGTTGTAAGTTAAAAAATAATGAATACCTTTGCACTCGAAACATAGCAACCTCTTACTCTTAAAGAGTTATTGATCATTGTTGATCTAACGTAATGTTGCGGCTAAAAATATAGATGATGGACTTAATGAAGGTTGCTGAACAAGCATTTTTAGGAGAGAAAAAAACATACCCAGCATTTAAAGCGGGTGATACAATTACCGTAACATACCGAATTGTGGAAGGAGCAAAAGAACGTCTTCAAAAATTTAGAGGTGTTGTTATTATGCGTAAAGGTAGTGGCTCTTCCGAAACTTTTACAATTCGTAAAATGTCAGACAATATCGGTGTAGAACGGATTATCCCTATAATGTCTCCATTTATTCAAGATATTGAATTGAACAAAGTAGGTAAAGTTCGTCGTGCAAGAATTTACTATATCCGTGCCTTGACTGGTAAAAAAGCTAGAATTAAGGAAAAGATCATGGTAAAAAAGATTAAGAAATAATTCTTTAAGTACAAATTATTGGTTGCCGATCACTTGATTAGTTCGATGGTTGCGAATCATTTTTATCTATACTAATTATACGGCTTCGTAGCTTAACTGAATAGAGCACCTGACTACGGATCAGGAGGTTCCAGGTTTGAATCCTGGCGAGGTCACTTTTTCTTCATAAGTTGTATGTACGGCTTCGTAGCTTAACTGAATAGAGCACCTGACTACGGATCAGGAGGTTCCAGGTTTGAATCCTGGCGAGGTCACTTTTTTTCTTCATGTTGTATGTACGGCTTCGTAGCTTAACTGAATAGAGCACCTGACTACGGATCAGGAGGTTCCAGGTTTGAATCCTGGCGAGGTCACAAAAAAAAGAACGACAAAACTTAGTTTTGTCGTTCTTTTTATGTAATAACTTATTATCATAATGGATTTCGCTACGCGAGATGTTTTTTATTAAGTGCACAAAATAACACTTTCAACTGTTAATTCGCATTAGATATATGTACCGCAAGCCGCGCTACGCTTGCATACGGTTATGCATAATGTCGCCCTTGCAGGTGCGATGATGACTTCCGGATACAACTGACGGATCAGTATTGTTTAGTTACTAATAAAACATTTTTCTTCTTGCATTTCAATTATTTTGTTTACATTTGTCGTCTAATACAGTTTGAAACAAGTATTTTTAATGTTAAATCAGTGATAATCGCAAATAAGGTGCTTTTGTGCTTAAAGCGTGTCTATCAACACGTTACTAGTGAGTGTACTATTAATTAGTTATAACAAACTCTTAAATTATGTTATAGCATAGTGTAATCAGGGCGGTTTATCTATATCTTTGTTGCGTAGAAGTTAAAGTACAAACATAAAATAATAAACAAGTATTATATGGAGAGTTATTATTCGAAAAAAGTCTTTAATTGTTAAATTGTGGTAAAATCCATGGAACTTAAAATATTCTGTAGTACATTTGCCACGGCATTAGCCTAAGGGCTATGAACAAGTTTGAAAAAACATTAATTATTAATTTTACAAATAACACATTACAAATTTTTATTAACATTTTCATTATGAAGAAAAGTATTTTTTATTCTTTGATGAGCTTAGCTGCGTTGCTTTTTTGCAGCACGGCATTCGCTCTACCTAATTGGTCAACACAAGCACAACTGGCAGGTTTAAATGTTGTGCGGACTGACACTCTTTTTATGTGTAGCGACCATCATTCAATTGAAATGGGATATGATGTTGCTGGACTACGTTTACTTCCTGAGTTCGGTGATTGGTCTTTGTATACAACCACATCAGGTGCAATTCCTCAAGATTATCAGTTAACTATCAACCGAGGAAATGGTGGGGCTGGTAATGCATTTAAGGTAGTCGGTAGTACTGTTGGTGGTTATATTTTCCAATACAAAGCTACTAGTGAGCAATGTGGTTTGGCTAAAGGTAAAATTTTCTATGCTTACGTGTTTATCCTGCCTAATTTATCTGATGGTTTACAGAAAGATACTGTATTCTGTGCAGTACCAAATGCGGTTGCTCCTGCAGATAGTGTTTCTGTCATTCCAACCCTCCCTACTGCGCCAGTAAATTATCAAGATTTATTTGCTAAAGCAGGTGTAAGTTTCACTTTTACTACAATTCCTGCCTCAGGGTGGAAAATTGGAATTAAAACAGTGAATGCACTCCAAGTTAAGAAAGCTACATTTGTTGCAACATCTAATTCTTCAAAGTTTAAATGTAATCTTACAGGAACTTTGACTTTATCGGCGAAGATTATTAGTGAAAACACTATACTTCCTTTTAAATCATTGAAAAATATCTGTAAAACAGATACTATTGGACGTAACAATGAAAGTGCTGATCAAGATTACTTTAAACGATTTGGTGAACTTGCTGGGACTTATACTCAAGTTAAAATTAAAGATGGTGTACCTGCTGTTATTGGAGGTGCGACTCATGATAGTATTTTAGTATATACTTATAACTACACTGCTTGTGGTACTGCTAAAACTGTAAAAGATACTCTTTACTTTATATCAAAAGGTAAAGCTGCGGAAACAAAATTAGCTTTATATTGTAGAAGTCAAATAAATGACCTTACTCCTTTCAATCTTCTTTCTGATGCTTATTATAAGGCTTTTAATAAGGTTCTGGGAACAGGTGCTGTTTGGGGAGATTCTACTAAATTTGGTGTTAATGGATTGACAGCATGGGAACAACCAGATAAGTTTAAAGGTAAAGAAATCGCTAACGGAACACCTTATTATTTTACCTACATGGAGAATGTAACAAATTGTATGGCTGGTGTTAAAAGTGTTTTAGGTATTATGATTAGTGATGCTCAAAAAGCAGTTGACTTCCGTGTTCAAATGTGTAGTGATCAAGTATCAAAAGGGTTTAATTTAGGTGCTTTCACAAGTTATCATAATTCTGCATGGACTTATGTAGGTACTAATCCATTATTGGCACCTGGTACAATTGTAAAAGATTCGTTATCTCCTGCACAATTAAATGCAATTAAAGGTGTAACAAGTAAATTCAAATACTCTATTGTTGATAATACTGGAATGTCGTGTGGTGCTTCAGATGAAGGTGTATTTTATCTTAAAATTGATGGTACTACAATAATTTCAGATAAAATTACAGTTAACTATTGTAAGTCAACTGCTCCAGCTACAATTAATGTTAATGAAATCATTGGATATACTGGATTTTTTGATGGTGCAACTAAGAACAAATGGGTTGTTAAATCTGTTTCTGTTAATGGTGCAGCTTCTACTCCTGCTTTAGTATCTACTTTTACAGGCTTCCTTTCTCAACATACAGGATCATTTGAATTTGGCAATGCTAAAAATTTATTGAATCTTGGAGGCATTTTAGCTCCTGCAACTACTTCTACAATTGTTTTTGAATTGAGTGGTGCAGATTGTATTAAAACTGGAGCTGTTGCTGGAACAGTTCAATTAACAGTTAATCTTGTTAGTAGTATTCTTTAATAATTAACCTCAGCCTTGTGCTGATTTAATTAAGAACATTTTAGACCACCTTGGGTAAAACCAAGGTGGTTTACTCAGAAATATTTAGAACATGTAAGATATGCAAGATGCCAAATATATGAAAGCAAGAAACAATAATGACATGAAAGTCTTTTTTACTCCTCCTTACTGGAAACGTATGAAGCGTTTTGCAGGTTTAGCTTTTTAGCCTTTTGTGTTGTGGTATAAATCACCAAACACAAGCGGCTCCTCTAACGCCTTTAACTGATGCAAATGTTTATGCCAATTATAAAAGTGTAAACGAATTATGGTTGTGTAGCTCATTGGCCTTTCCTGTGGATTTGGCACATGATGCTTTTTTCACAAACTACTCAACGGACCTAGGTATTTTTACTGAAGTGACGCCAGGCGATCCTAGTGGAACGCGTAGACCCGCATCAGGGATATTCAATGTGACTAGCCGCCCTGCGGGGGTGTATGAGTTTGTATTCACCAGCAAAATTGATGGGTTTTGTGGCATGGACAATGGTGATGAATCTGTGGTGCGGGTGTATTTAGTGCCCGAACTGACAGGCTTTTCGCTTTTAACCAGCCTCTGTGCTAAAGGAACTGCAACAGTGGATTTGAAGAATTACCTCCCTTTCGAAATTACAAACTTTGTAGCATCAATGGGTTGGGAAGTTGCCTTTCATGATGTTAACCACAAGCCTATTGTAAATCCCTTCACGGTAGATAAATCAAAGATTGGGGTTACCTTATATGGTTATACCATTAATGACAGTAAATTTGGACCCTTCCAAAACAAATTCCATGATATGAAGGATATATATCGCTGTTTGGACACTGCCACCATTATGCATAACGTGAAGGTACAAAATACCATCATTGTGCCTGATGACAGTGTTTCGTTTTGTTTGCAAAACATTCAAAGCTTGCACCAAAACGACGATGTGTTTTCGCTCAACCTATCGGCTTTATTGCAAGTAGGTACCAATCAAGGTACGTGGGAAAGTCCCGCAGAATATGTCACCATCACCAATGGATTTCAAGGCGATATTGATATTAAAGGACTTGTGTTAGACCAACAAACTTCCAGAACGCTTGACTTTTGGTATATTTACAACAATTGTACTGGACCCGACACTGCCACACTGACAGTGGTATTGACCGATAAAATTGAGAATATGCTCAAAACCGATTACAAGAAAGATCTATGTCGGAACTTAGGGACTGGAAATGTTGATCTCGCTAATTTCTTTGGCTTCTCGGTACCTAATACTGCTGGTATTTGGATTGATTTAAATACTACCGCGCAAGACTCTATTTTGCCTACTGGTACCATCAATGTTGACGATGCTGTTCTTGGTCGCGAGTATAACTATAAATACATGGTAAGTGGTGCTGTCGATAATCTTTGCTACAGCAATAGCGAAGTGGCGAATTTTAGATTAACCGTTCGCGATGCCAAACCCATTAGTGGTGTAGCCACTATGTGTCAAAATGTATATAAACGAGGTGCCACCATTAATTTGAATAACTACATTAAAGGCTTAGATGCCAACTTTATTAAAGGAGTTTCGTGGGGCTATGTGCAACGTGTCAGTGGAGATACAATACCAATATCAGAAGACGATGCTAAAGCGTTGAAAATAGGTGCATCATCTGCGTTTAAATTAGACGATGGTTTAAATACTTTTAAGTTTACCTACACAACCGAGTGTGGCGAATCCCCAGGTAATTTGTATCTTAACTTAGATGGTGAGTTGATCACTACCACCCAACGTTTGGTTATTTGTTATACAGATGCTGATGCCTTGAGCCTTAATTTGTATTCAATTTTAGGTATAGTAGGTTTGGAGGGAACTAAGTTTACATTAACATCTACAGGTCATACTAACGTGAAAACAGGTACCCTCGCCGAAGTAGAAAGTGGTACAGCAAACTGGGATGAAAGTCATGTTTTCAACGCATCTTCAGCTTTTGATACAAATAAAGATCGAGAAATATTTGAGTTTTCGTACAGTAAAGATGGTGTAGATGATTGTATTGATCAAGATCTTAAAGTGACCATTGTAGTGACCAAAGAAGTAGAAACCGACTTATAATGCAACAAACAAATAACATAAACAGACAAGTGATGAGTCATAAATATAAAAAATTTCTTTACTTTATTGCAGTGTTGCTATTGTCCTTTATTTTAGGGTCTCAGGCTATGGCGCAAAGTACGATTGTGCGCGATACTACCTTTAATTTTCAATGTAACAAAGCCATTCCCATTGATTTGTTTAAAGCCATGGATGTGGCAATATCTTCTAGCAATGGGTATTGGGGCGATTTGGATGGAGTACCTTTAGTGAATGGTAATATTTTTGATTCTCGTCCTTTTGGTACCACGCCCATTGATACAATGTTTTATTTTTATATTACTTCGCCAACTGCGTATTGCGGACTTAAATCTGGGCAGCAATTGCAATTGCATCTGAAAATTGATTATCAAAGCTGTTTAGCTCCCGAAGGATTATTGCTCAATTATTTCTTCTGTAAGGATACCGACATGGCAGTGCTAGGGCAGGGGATACCATCAATGAAAATTGACCCAATGACCATTCAAGAATTGATTTTTGCTACCGCAAAAAATCCTAAAATATGGATGAAAGATTCAACCGCCTCACCTTATGCATGGAAAGATATTAAGCTATATAAAGATTCGATTGGAACTCCACCTGCCTTAGATGGCAATTTTACAACCAACGTCACAGGATCAGATACAATGTGGGTGGTGGTTACTAATATTGATGGCAAGGACATGGCTGCACAACAGATTATTATTAAAGTACATCAACCATCAGAGTTGGTTCTGAATAAAAATGTGTTCTATTCGCCCGATATCAAACAATTGGGTATGGAGTATGATGTGAACGATAATATTACCATTTCGGTAACCGATGCCGATGAATTCGAGATATTTCAATATTACTTGAACGACAAGTATCTGAACAAATACTTTTTAGGAGGCAATGTTAACGAAAGCGAACTTACATTAAATGCACTAACGTTTTCAGGAGCCGATGACTTAATTAAGATTACCGCCATTGACACCAATAGTTGTGCTAGCACATTTATTGACAATGTAGTAGTGAACGTACCACTTCCCAATGTGTTTACACCCGATGGCGATGGTGTGAATGATGTATTCTTTGGTGGTGAAAAATTTGCAAATCGTGAGTTTCATCTTGAAATATTTAACCGATGGGGTAATCGTTTATATTTTGGTGAAAGTGGTTGGGATGGTACTTACAAAGGAAACGAAGTACCACCAGGAACTTACTTCTATGTAATTATGCTGAAAGCCCCCGATGGAACAACCCGAACCGTTAAGGGTCATGTAACCTTAATTCGCAAGAGAATGTAATTTGTCTTTGTGTAAAGAAAGAGGCTGTCTGAAATCGCAACAAGCGATTTACAGATAGCCTCTTTTTGTTTTTTTCGATAGTCGAGATGTCTAAGGTCAATGCCATTAAGTTAAGGCATAACCAATTGATAATTAAATTTAATCACACTCATAATAATGTCACCCCGCTGGGGTTCTGACTAATCTTGGCTATCTGGTTCTACAATAATGTCACCCCGCTGGGGTTCTGATTATGCTTAGCTATCGTGTTGCCAAGTAATTGATGTTTATTAAGATCCGACAAATGATCCGACAGAACTAGATAGCCAAGATTTAGTCAGAACCCCAGCGGGCACTGTCGCCATTATGTGAGGCCTGAAAGGCCGACATACCTATGCCTAGGGCGCAAGCCCTAGGATTAAAGGCTTACTGAGATGAATTATGAAGCAATTGACAACACCAAAATAAACACGAGTTGTCAATTGAGGCCTGAAGGGCCGGCATACGGGTCAGAAGGCATGAATTCTTAAGAATCCGCACCGGATCATTCGATGGGAATAAAGTCATCGAAGTGTGCGGAAACAGTGCCAGACCTTGAATTTCACAACAATCTGTTAGTCAAAATGACCAAATGGTTACCCAAAAATTAGGTATGATAACAAAAAAGAGACTGTCTAAAACTTTCGTTTTCAGACAGCCTCTTTTGACATGAAACTTTTATTATTGTAGTATTCTACAAATTTCTTGATTCACTTTCTTTACACGAGCCTCTTCCATTTTCAACACTTTCCGATCATACGTAAAGAAACCGTTTACTTCCCCTTCCACATCGGTAGTTTGGGTATATACGGCTGCCGAGAAGCCCGCTTTGATAAATTTCTTTAATTCTTCGGCATATTTCACATACGTTTGTTGGGGATTCTTTTTCCCCAAGTGAGTTCTCTCCATATATGTTCGATAGGACCAAAATAGTGGCGTTTCATCCACCAATTGCTATAGATTATTTGTATCATGCAAAAAAGTACTCCTACTCCAAGACACTCTAAGTAAGTGCATTGAGCGGCTAAATTGGCGCCAAATGGATAAAATAAAGATACGCCTATCAGCGATTGGGCCATATAATTGGTTACACTCATGCGTCCTAAAGGGGCTATATAATCTAAATATTTTTGTGCGCGAGTTTGATAGTATAATAAAATTAAACCCGACATATAGAGTACCATCATACCAAGGTTGGTATAGGTTTTAAATAATGTGGTGCCTACCTGTAAGGCAAGTCCGTCTAGTCCAAAATAAGGTAGCAATTTCACAATGGTGTAAAAAACAATCGTCCAAGTAATAGTATATGGCAACACCATTTGGCTATATTTTACCAGCAAATCACGGTGTTTGTATATGCCACTACGCCCAATTAGCATGCCCACAATAAACAAACCGATTAATTGCAGATAGCGGGAATTGTTGAATGTCCACAACAATTTAGCCAATTGCCCTTTCCACAAATTGAAAGAGAGTACGTCGGCAAAAGCCCCATTTTTATACACCACTGCTCCCCCCTCATAAAGTTGATCCATGTACACCACCGATGCCCAATCTTGGCTAGGGTTTTGCTGATTAAGTAAAGATACTAGGTTGATGATATCGGGTATTTGCAGAAAAAACAGCACACTAATTCCGATTAAATATTTTGTAGCAACTTGGTGTAGTGGGATCAACAAAAGTCCCAAAATAGCATATACTAGAAAAAATTCGCCCATGTATACCAAGCCATTCAAATACCCCAACACAAATAATAGGGCTAATCGCCATGCAAAGCGGGCTCGAAAATCACAACCTTTGTCTGCTTGCTTATCCATTTGCATAAAGAAACTTAATCCGAAAAGTAAAGAAAAAATAGCGTAAGACTTTCCTGCAAATAAAAACCCAAGTATTGCAACAATTCCATTATCAATGGTTTGCCATGTGGGCGAACTGGCTTTTGCCACTGTCATTAAATCGAATTGTTCCATGCAGTGAAACAGTAGAATACCGATTAAGGCAAAAGCACGAATTACATCAATAGCGTTGATTCGTTGTGTGGGTGGAGTTGGTATTAAAGTAGTTTGTGTATTCATCTAATTTTATTTATCATTCATCGTTTCGTAAATTATGAAAACTTGTCAACATCAGTATCGAAAACTTGTCAAATTGAATTAATTGATTTTTAAAAAGCTTGCCACTACCCACAAAACGTGGTTTTGCAGATAGCGACAAGCTTTAATTACATTATTATTGTAGTATTCTACAAATTTCTTGATTCACTTTCTTTACACGTGCTTCTTCCATTTTCAACACTTTCCGATCATACGTAAAGAAACCGTTTACTTCCCCTTCCACATCGGTAGTTTGGGTGTATACGGCTGCCGAGAAACCCGCTTTGATAAATTTCTTTAACTCTTCGGCATATTTCACATACTCGTCAGTTACATCTTTTTCGTTCTTAAACTGTACATATCCCCAGTTTTTGTCGGTTTGCCAAAGATGTTTTTCCATCGGGAAACCAATTCCGCCATACTCGCCCAATACGGTTGCGCGTTCGGCATCATACAAGCGGAGGGCTGGTCCAGGATAATTGTGTAAATCCAAGATATCGCCTGTTCGGTAATGGTTACCACCACTGGCAGGATTCACCAAACGCGAAGGATCGTATCCCTTAGTCCATTCGGTAATTTCTACCGTTTTAAATTGTCCCCAAGCTTCGTTGAAAGGTACCCACACCACAATTGAAGGATTGGGCGATAGAAAATCGATAATTTCTTTCCACTCTTTTCTGTAAATTCCTTCCGATTCGGCACTGCGTTTCATTTCGGTTCCCGAGAAATAGTTGTGCATTTGCCAATGTGGCGATGGACCACCGTTGGGCATATCTTGCCAAACCATCATTCCCAAACGATCGCAATGTGTATACCAACGTGCAGGTTCTACTTTCACATGTTTACGGATCATATTAAATCCAAGATCTTTTGTTTTTTGGATATCAAAAATCAAAGCTTCGTCGCTTGGTGCGGTGTATAAACCATCAGGCCACCAACCTTGATCAAGAGGACCAAATTGGAATTGATCTTTGTTATTCAACTGCATACGCACAATACCATTGGCATCGCGTTTGGTAGATACTTTACGCATGGCAGCATAACTTTTCACCTTATCTACCGGTTTGTTGTTTTCGATTAGCGAAATTTCGAGATCGTATAAAAACGGACTATCGGGCGACCATAGTTTGGCATTCGGGATATTCAATTCAATTTGTTGCCCCACAGCAAATTTACTGGTACTGATCACTGTTTTGCCATCTTTCAATTGCACTTCAATAATATCTGCCATATTGGTGTTTTTGGTACACACATCGATAGCCAACTTGCGGGTATCGATGTTGGGAGTGGCTTTCACTTGTACAATTGATTTGTTATTTACTGGCTCCAACCACACCGTTTGCCAAATTCCAGATACAGGGTATACCAAATACCTTCGGGTTTGTTGACCTTGTTTTCCACGAGGTTGCGATCCTTCGTCAGTACCATCCCACACTTTTACTACCAATTTCTGATCGCCCACTTTCAAATAAGGCGTAATATCGAAACTGAAAGGAGTGTATCCACCAGTGTGCGATCCAATTTTGATATCGTTAACAAACACATCAGCTTTCCAATCGACAGCACCAAACTGCAATAACACATTTTTACCTTTCCAATTGGCGGGCACTGTGAATGTGCGTTTGTACCACAATTCGTTGGCACTCCCTAAGGGTTTTTGAACACCCGATAAACTTGATTCTACAGCAAAAGGCACCAATATTTTACCATCAAACGATTGAGGTTCGTTGTTGCCTACAGGCAGAATAGCATAATCCCAAAGTCCGTTTAAATTGTTCCATTCGGCACGTTCCATAATAGGTCGGGGATACTCGGGGAGTACATTTTTGGTGTCAATTTTTTCTGCCCAATTTGTTTTCAGCTTGTCGCCCATCGGTTTCCATTGCCCAAAAGCCAATTGTACCATAATGGCCAACGCCATTGTTAAAACTGTTTTTTTCATACTATTGTTTTTAATTTGAGTGCTTATTGCACTCGGTTATTATAAATTGTAAATTATAGTTCTATATTTAGCACCGCCAAATAAAGTAGGCGGTTGTCTTTTTCTATACTATCTATACTATTCAATCACTGGAAATGCACTGATTCGCAAGCGTGCTGCACCCATAGGAATTAGTGTAATATCATCTTCTTTGCTGGCTGTTTTCACGGGGCTATCGGGCAAAATTCCACAAAGTCCATATTCATCAATGGTCCATTCTGGAATTAATTTACCTTTGGCTTTAAATTCAATTGGAACACCATCTTGACTAAAAGGGAAGTTGTCGGCTGGCCAAGGTTTTCGAACCAATTCGAATTGTTTGTTTAAATCGGTATTATTCAAAACTAAACCGTAGTTCCATGGCGAAGCTGGATGAATTTCGTGCGATGGTAATTTACTTGCATCAGCACCTTTTTGCCATTTCGAGTCGCCAATTGCCGAAACCTTGCTATCCATTTCTATGTAATTCTCTTTAATTTTTAGGGATAGTGTTAATGGTCCATAATTGATGCTAACACTGTTGCGGTTCACCTGCCAAGTACGTTTGGTCAATTCCATTGGCAAAGTCAGTTCAATTACATCTGTATCGATCCAAGTTCGATCAATTTTCACAAATTTCCCAGTAGCATCTTTTAACTGCTGTGGTTTTCCATTGATACTGATCTGCGCATTTGTACACCATGTTGGGATTCGTAAGTACAAAGGGAAATTAACTGCAGAGGAAGTGTGTAGCGTAAATTTAATTTGATCACTGAAAGGATATTCAGTTTCTTGACGTAAGATAATTTCGGTTCCATCAGCTACGTTGGCTTTGGTTGCACTACTGCTATACAATATAGCAGCCAGCCCATTATCGGGTGTGGTCATTACCAAGTTTTCGGCATAGTAAAGCCAACCTTGTGCGTGATTGTGCTGACAACATCGACTACTAAAGGGATTCATCATCAAAAATGGTCCACCATTATCAATTCCTGGACGGTGATTTTTACTATCGCTCACCACATGGTTTGGACAAGTAATGTATCGGAGGGCTTTAAAATTAGGCATTACTGCTGCAGGATAAGTATTGAATGCCACATCTTCGGAATTATCTGCCCATGCCACATCGCCAGTAATGCGAATCAACATAGCGTCCGAAGCCATTTGCTCCACCATTCCACAAGCTTCTACACCTTGCCGAGGATCAATATATCCTAATCGGCAATTCTCATCGCTTCCAAACATGCCTCCAGGTACTTGTCCGAAAGTGCGTCGAATGAGATGAAACACATTTTCGGTAGCTTTTAGCAAGCTCGAATCGCCAGTTTGTTGATAATAAGTAGCTGGTTCTCGAAAGCTTTGTGCAATATTTACATTGTGCCAATTGGGTAAACTGCTAGCCTGTGTCCAGTTGGCGGTGTTTCGATGGAGTTTGGTACCCAAATCGAGTAAAAAAGCATCTCCAGTAATATTATATAACCAATATACGCTTGCCATATTGTCGCCACCTCGGCTATTTTCCCAGTAATCTTCTAAAAACTGATCATCAGGAACTGTTAATTGCCATTTAAAATAATTGGTCATTAATTGAATGACCCGCTCGTCTTTACAATATTCGTAATATGATTGTAAGCAATTCAACATAATCATATTTGCCCACAATTCATACTTACCGTTGCGCATATTCACTGGTCCGAAGTACCCATCGGCACGCTGACTGGCAAAAGCTCCTTCGATCCATACTTTTGTTTCGGCAATCATTTTTTGGTCTTTTAATATGTATGCCAAATTACCATATCCCTTTAACCAATAAGGAACTTCTTCCCAACCATGATCGCCACCTGTGGTAAGCCATGCGTTGTTTTCTTTTTCTAGCCAAGCACTAATTTCGCCCAACTGTCCGGTTAAACCATCGCGTTGTAGTTCTAAATACCGCTTCACCCAACCTTCTGGCTGAATAGCACCTACAGGAAGTTTAATGAAGTGCAAACCCTGCAAAGGTGCTTTATTGGCAATGTAATTTACATTAGTGCTGTTTAAAGCTGGCTTGCTGACAATGGTAATTTCGGACGAATTTGTGATGGCGTCCTTACAGCTTTGCAAGGTACATATACCGATTCCAAGTAGCAGAATGAGTCGGTACACCAGACTTGTTTGTTTGTTTATATTCATTTTTATTTGCATTTTAAGTCGAAGTTGGGTTTGGGTTTGGGACTGGTACTTGGGGATAGGATAGTCTAAACCATCCCAAATCTGATTACAATTTATTGGCAGGCACTCCCTCGAAGGTCATTTTAACAGGTAGAATATGACCCTCTTTATCAAAATTCATTTCGTCAATACATGTTATCCGATAGTTACCATCTTTAATCCCTATTGGGCGTCGGTGGTAAACAATGTAATATTTATCTTGTTTGGGTAAATAAATTACAGAATGATGTCCTGCGCCATTCGCAACTTCAGGATCTCGTTGTAAAATTGTCCCAATGCGTTTAAATGGTCCTAAAGGACTATCAGCTATGGCATAAGCTACACTATAATTGGGACCAGTCCAGCCGCCTTCCGACCACATGAAGTAGTATTTTCCATTGCGTTTAAACATAAAAGGACCTTCAACATAGTTTTCTGGAGTTACTTCTCGAAAAAGTTGTCCGTCATCAAAAGGGATAATACTTTTAAAGTCGGTCGCCAATTGTCCTACATTACAATGTTTCCAACCTCCATAATAAATATAGAATTTTCCTTCGTCATTAAACACAAACTGATCAATGGGCTGTGCGCCATGGTAGAATTTGTCAATTAGCGGTTTTCCTAATAAATCAGTAAATGGTACCTGTGGCTGGTCAGCAACTGCTACCCCAATACCACCATACACACTATCGCTTGTGATATCGTTCCCAGCAAACAGAAGGTAGTATTTGTTATTGTTTTCAATAATTGAAGGTGCCCACATAGCGCGCTTCACCCATTTAACTGCCGCAGTATCAATAATGCGTGAATGTTTTTCCCAAGTAATTAAATCTGATGATGAAAAACAATCCATATAAACCTGTTTTTCATAAACATCGGAATAAGTAGGATATACCCAATACTTATTCCCAAACACTACTGCTTCAGGATCGGCATACTGCCCTGTAAAAATAGGATTACCCGATCGGACTATAGGATGTTCCTTGCAGAAATTAAAGAGAAATAAAAAAGAACTGATGAAAATCAGTTGTCTAAAATGTTTCATAGAATGATTTTTAATTGATGATTGATTTTATTATAAATGTGTTATAAATACTTGCAATATAATATCACGGCAAATAAAACTCGAAAGGAACATCTCGGTCTTTTACTACCAACTCATTATTCACCACATCCAATTCAGCAACTTGAATACTTGATCGGCGCAATTCGTACGGAATATTACCAATGCCATTGGCATCGGCTTTTGAATGGCTCTGTCGTCCGGGGTGTGTGAAGTAGAAAATATAGGCTTTGTTGTTTACCACCAACACATCGCCATGTGCACCACTGGGTGTGTCGTCTGGTCGGGTGCTTGGCTTGTCAAGTATTCGCTTGCTTTGCTTGGTCCAGTTGGTGAAATCGGACGATTGATAAACAGCCATACCTGCCCACTCATCAGTTATCAACCAACATCGATCTTTAAATTTAAAGACCTTAGCACCTTCGTGTTCTTTATCGTTGACTGCTGGTTTGGGATAATTTTTCCAATTATATAAATCGTCGCTATCGGCATACATCGACATGCTATTCCATTTATACCACATACGCCAAGTACCGTTGTCCAGTTTGCAAAGTGTGGCATCAATCACATCTCGATTATCAAGTTTAATAAAACCTTCGTGTTTCCAATCCCACAAATTACTACTGGTGTAATGCGACATACTTGCCGATCCACTCCAATGGTTGCCTACGCCTTTGATATACGATACAAATAAATGATAAACACCCTTGTGTAAGACAATATCTGGCGCCCAAAAGGTATTCTTACCCCGATCAATTGCCAGGTCTAAAGTGCCGCGATACCTCCACGATTTCCCATGGTCTTCGCTGTATGCTATCCCTATTTCATTGCCATAGCAGTAAGCCACATCGGCAGTTTCGGCATTGGCTCGACGTTGTGTGTACAACATCCACCACGCTTTTTCTATTGGGTTGTATATCACCACAGGATCAGCTACGCCATCAGTTATAGGATCGCGAAATAAGGGGGCTGGAGCTTGTTGGCTTTGGGCTAAGGTGGTTAAGCTAAGCGTCAAGCAAGATACTAGAGTCGCTAATTTAGCGAACAATTTTAAATAGGTCATCATGATATTGAATAGAATTATGAATTTGCAATTTTTCTAAATGATCACTTAGGGTCAGATTTTGTATCACGCCTGTCATACTTTTAAAATAAATCGTCCATCGTTAATGATGTCTGCATCTGCCCTGCATACTCATTTTGTTTAAGTCCATAAGTTGTTAGCATTGTCAAATGTATAGCTTTATTTGTTTTTGTATCCGTTATGAAAGCCGCCTTTTTATGACGTAAATTCTCGTTATATTTCTTGTCAATCACAAACTCGGTAGTGGCATATTTTATTTCACAAAGATGAATCACTTGGTCATTACGATCAATCACTAAATCTATTTGTGCTCCAGGTTCCGACTCCTTACTTCTCCACGATGCCACTTGTGTCAGTACGCCTGTTATACCCAGTTTGTTTTTTATCTGTTTGATGTGTGCCAAGCAAACCTGTTCAAACGCATAGCCACTCCAAGCACGGTGCTTTGCATTGTCAATCAAATTCAACCAAAAGCCTTCATTGTATTTATTCGATCGGATAAATTTCAGATAGAATAAAGAGTAAAAGTCAATCAATTGATATACCTGATCTCTTTTTTTTTTGTCAAATGCATGATAGCATCGAATAAAACCACACTGCTCTAGCTCTTCCAGTATTTTTGACAAACCGCCTCCACTAGCCAGCTTGGTACTCCCCACAATTTCGTCTCGTGTTAGTCCTTTTGCTTTATTACTCAAAGCCTCTACTACTTTGATGTGACTATCCGAATGTTTAAAGAGAGAAGCATAAAGACTCGAAAATTCGTCTCGCAAAGCACCATTTTCAGCAAAACAGAGTGTATCTATATTTTGTGCTAAGCTGAGGCCTTTGCGCATCAAACTCAAATAGTAGGGTACACCACCCAATATCATGTAACTTTCTATCATTTGGTGCCTGTTCATCACCACATTGTTTTCTTTATAAAACGCTTCACATTCGCTTAGGCTAAATGGCGCAACATACATTCGGCGTGTGACCCTGTTATGCAACCCTCCATGGTTTTTAATCAGTTTATTGATCATCCATGATGTTGCCGAACCACATACAATAAGTAACAAATTGGCTTGCGAAGCTCCCCAGCCATTCCAAAAATGTTCTAATGCAGCAATAAATCCCGATCGATGTGTATCCATCCATGGTAGTTCGTCAAAGAATACCATCTTTTTTCCTTTTTTTGTATCATGTGATAACAAATGGATTAACTGATCAAAAGCATCAAACCAATTATTTACAGGTAAATAGGTCGACTTTCCATAGGTTTGCATGGCAACATTAAAATTACGAATCTGTACTTGCGTACCCATATTGGCCAAGCCTGTTAGGTGAAAAGAAAATTGTTTGCAATATTCTTTTATCAAAAATGTTTTACCAACACGACGGCGACCATATACTGCTACAAATTCGGGCCTATCTGATTCTATGTATTCTTTTAATGCCAACTGCTCGGCTATTCTTCCCACTATTTTCATATCTGCAAATCTTATTACTCGCCACAAAGGTATTAAAAAGATAGATGTGGCGAGCAATAAAGTTTATTACTCGCCATAAGTGTTGTTTTTGGATAGATGTGGCGAGTAATAACAGATACTATTTATAACCGTTTAATGACCATACAAATACATGCGACCCCGCTGGATTACAGTCCTAAAGTCTTGTTTTGTTAATTTGAATTCAACAAAACTTGTCCCACATTTCCATTAACTGTGATCCCCTCTATCAAGATTGTTATCGATGTATCCCCACCTGAACGAAAACTAAGTTGCGCCTCTCCCTTACTATCGGTTTGGATATTTGGATTCCAGTAAATACTTGCCGAAGCGGTATCCGTTTCAAATGTTGCTGGTATGGAGTATCCTAAAGGTTTAAAAACAAAAGGTTCCGAAGGATTGACATAATGTGTGCTGCCGCGTTTGGTTTTTATTTCCAACACGCCATTGGCACTCTGCATGCCATACGTGGCTAAATCTGTAGGCTGGTCTTTCCATATAATGTATTCCAATTCAGAAAGATTCATGCCTGGTAGCTGATCGTCTTTAGATCTAATTCCATCAATATAGACCGCTATTTGGTCTTCGTAATTCATTGAGTACCTCGTTGAATGAAGAATTGTTTGGTGTTTCCGATCTCTCCCAACTCGAATGCCTGAAAAACGCCTCAAAGCCAATAATACGGGTCGATGAGGATGGCGGGCTATTTCTGTTGGACCAATCACCTTCATATTATTTTCGGAAAACAATTTACCATATTGATCCTTAAAGTCAGGAACTTTATTGGCTTCCACCTTTGCTGACATGAGTTGAATTCTCTTTGTAGATTGCTCTATGGTGTCTTTCAAAATGGTCTTTTTGTAAACCAATTGATGATTCGTTCTAGTTTCGATACTGGCTATATAATCAGCTGTTGCCAACGGAAATCGATTGGTATCCAACGCTACGGTAAAGGATAATTTTGGATTCGTTAATTGAATAAGGTATTCAGAATTTACAGCAGAATATGCGATCGGAAAAACAAATCGACCATCTTTAGTAGTAGTGGTATGATAAGATGCTATTGTTTTTGAAAGGGTATCTCGGATATAGAGTTGTATTTTTTGTCTTTTGAGTGCTTTGTTTTCTTTTGTCAATAGTGTGCCTGAAACGATATCTTCTTGTTTCAGGTACTTTATTTTGTAATTTGGTTTATTAAGCTTATCTAGAATAGATGCAGTACCAAACTTATAAAGCGTATTAGGTATGGCGAAGTCGGTATTTATTTGCCGATTGATGGTGTTGCTTAAATTTGATTGCAACAATAAATAATTGGAAATGGATGATGATGTGCTGTTTCCTTTTTTGTTAACCGAAATGGAAACATTTGCCGATTGTGACACACCTCTAACTGTAGTAGAAATGGCTAAATGCATCTCTTGACGAACACGATCATATTTTGGAATAAGGGCTATTTGTAAACTATCATTACAAGATAGATACATGGTGTAACTGGAAATGATTTGCCATGCGGTGTCCAATATCGAAAACTGGGTGGTGCCTGATGGGAAATTATTTTTAGGGATCTGAAAGTTTTCCCTATCTTTTTGAAGATGTACAACGGCAGAGTAATAAACTACTCCACGCGTTTGTGCCAATAGTATCATTGGTGACGGTTCAAGATTTTGTGGCTTCTCAATTGTTAATTGAATCAATTCAACTATTTTGTTCCCCTCACTCTTTTGAACAATGGTTTGACAGTCGCTTATGTTGATGTTATTAGTAGATGGTGTGTGGGACATGGTGTATGGTGTATTGGGCGCAGGTTTATCTTTGGTCCCTATGCTTATTCTTGTAATAAAATAAGATTCGGCATTAGTCATACTTTTGGTATAGACTCGGATACGGTAATTGCCAACTAAGTTTTCGGGCAGATCAAGATTGCCAAAGAATGCCCCATTCTGTTGTAAATACTGTTGCCGATTCAGTACCTGACCTTGCGCATCAATTAATTCTACATAAATTACTTTACTGATGTTCACCGCTTGGTGTAATGCTGCATCTAGCACATAAGCCTTAAACCAAACTCGATCGCCTGCAGTGTAAGATAATTGATTGAGGTGCAGGTATAATTTTTCCTGTACCTGTTGGTGTAAAGTCAATGAATCGATTTGCCCAACCACATCACGAATGCTTTCTTTGATGTTTCGATTTTGCGCCTGGGCAGTGCCCAAAGATATCAGAAACAAACAAATAAGATTTTTCATAATCTGTGATTTTAACAAAAAGAAGGCAGAGACAGAGTACTCTGCTGAACATTTACAATAAATTTAAAACTTAGTAGCCCTAGTTTTAGTAACCTACCTAAAACAACCACCCAAAACTAGGTGCTACTAAGCATTAATTAATTATTGAACAGCTACCACATCTGAGTAAATTAACTGCTCCACACCTGTAATCTTTAAACCTACACGCGCATATTTAGCCGTAGCTTTTACTGAAGTAATATCCATACTCAAGCTATGTGCACCAACAGCCAAATTATCTTTACTCTCATCGCGTTTTACATTTGTATTGGTGTCAGAGAATCGCGTTTTACTTACCATGATGGTAGTATATTCAATATTTTGTAGCGTTGATACACGATCAACTTTGAAATCAGCTTTCAAAATAGCTCCTGTTAATTGAAACTTCACATCGGATAACATAAAATAAGGTACTACAGGATATTCCACAAAGGTGTTGCCACGCACTTCCACTTTAATGGTGTCGTGCCGATTTTCCCAAGGACCATTTTGATCACGCGTTACCAAAGTGTAATTCCCATCAAACAATTTTGCTGAAAACGACCCGTCTTGAGCTACATAAATCCGTATCTCGTTCGACAATTCGTATCCTGGCTGACGCAATTGTAATTGAATCACCTCATCGGTACTGCGTAGTCCGAGGGGTTTTCCCTGATACGTAATTTTCCCTGTTAATACACTTTGGGGTTCATCGTAGTTATCTTTCCCACAACTAGTCAGCATCAACAATAAAACCAATAGATTGATGGATGCTTTTGCAAATATTTTTGTTTTTACTTTCATAGCTTGATTATTGATAAGGATTTTTAACTAACTTAGGGTTACTGTTTACCCAACCATTATCCCAAAAGTTATAATAGTTTTGCATTCTAAAGTTCCTAGGGTTCTCGGTCATGTTTGCTTTTATTTTATCAAAAACATATTTACCATGATGCACATTACCTACTTGGTTGATTTTGTAAGGGAATAAAGCATAATGCACAGCAGTTTCAGTATTGCTATTGCCATCCCATACGATATGGGCACGACGCCAACGCTTCAAATCCCACCAACGATGATTTTCATAAGCAAACTCTACACGACGCTCTTGTTCAATATCGCGAATGGTAACGCTTGTTAAATCTTGAACGCCACCACGGCTACGTAATTGATTAATGTATCCACACACCTCTGTTTGTGGTTTACCCAACTCCAAAGACGCTTCCGCTGCTATCATCAATATTTCAGCATATCTAAAACGAACAAACCACACATCACTTCCACGTCCGCGTGTCGAAGCATCTTTGTTTTCGTCTACAAATTTACGAATATTAAATCCCGATTTATTCATATTGTCCTCTGTACCACTAACAGGTCCGTTTTGATCTGTTATCAAACCAAACTCGGTAGTTACTTCGCCAGGCGTCCCTATTCTATTTTCCCACTTCCCATCTTTCCAGTATTTTTGTCCAGCCTGATAAGTGATTACCTCGCTACGAAAAATGGCTCCAGGGCAAATAATGGTCCCATCTAAACGGGCATCTTTATTGGAAAACACATCGTTAAGGTTATTGTAATAAATATAATCGCCATTAACGTCCTTTAATTGAAGCTTACCATTTCGTTTGTCTGCACCAGTACCAGTATATTCATAATCCTCCACCAAATTTAAAACAGGAGTAATGATATTGGCATCAATATCGCCTTTAACCGATGTTGCAACACACAGCTTGGTAAATTCGTTTGTTCTACCTGGATAGATATAATCAAGTGCCCAAATAACTTCTTTGTTTCCTGTTTTTAATGTTAAAGCCTCATAAAAATTACGCCCCTTGTCGGTATCAAACTTCACTTTATATAGCTCATATTTTCCACCTGCAATTATGGCTTTTGCAGTTACATACGCAGTGTCATAATAAGCCTGTGCCTTAGCTGCGGGTATACCTACTTCTCTACCTGCTGTTAAAATACTGGGTGTTACCAGCGCATTGTATTTGGCAAGGGAACCAGCATATAAGGCTGCACGGGCTTTTAAACTTAAGGCCACCCACTTATTGGCACGTGCTGCATTAATATTTTTACCTGGATCGTCGGGTAACATATTCGCTATGGCGGTACATTCACTAATAATGTAGTCGTAAGTTTCGGCCTCGGTTGAACGCGCCACTTGCAAGGCGGTAACATCATCGCCAGGACTGTAATCGTAAACATTATCACCAACTAAAGGTAAACCGCCTAAACATCTCGCCATATTAAAATAGGTCCAAGCTCGAATAAAACGCACTTCACCTTCTAGTTCTTTTTTTCTACTTGCAGAAAGATGTGCTGCAGAGGGTGATTTTACCCCTTCAAGAAAAAGATTCAAATGACGGATTAATGTATAATCATACACGCGCCACCAATCGTCACCATAGTCCCGATCTTTATTGGGACCGCCATGCGAATATGCGGCCTCATCTAACACTGCAAATCTACCAGTGTTATCTAAGTTTTGTCCCCAATTGATCCGTCCATAGTAATTAGCTAGTACAGACTTGATCATATTCTCGTCTTTAAAAACTTTTTCGTTATCGAATATCGTCTCGCTTTCTCGTTCTAAAAAATCGCTACACATGGTAAACGAGCAACAAAGCAACAAGGCGATGAGTAGTTTATTGATTGTTTTCATAATAATTAGAATGTAATATTAATACCAAAATTAGTTACCCTGTTGGTAGGATATTGAACGCCTGATCCTCCAGTTATTTCAGGATCAATATCCGCTTTACCGAAATTGTCAAAACTCCATACATTTTGCATTGAGGCATAGATCCTTACCTTTTTGATTTTGAATTTCTGTGTCCATTCGGTGGGTGCAGTATAGCCTAATTCTATATTCTTTAGCTTTAAATACCGAACATTTTTTGTCCAAAAATCACTTCTCCAATAATTACTATGACCATTATTTCCTTCAATTAAAGTAGGATACTTACCTGCGATAAGAGGGCTATTAGCATCGTTAATATCTGATAATCTCCATTGGTCGCTCATATAGTAAGCCGGATTGTTGGCACTGTTGTGGAAAGGGATACGCGATTCCCAGTCCATAGTGTAGGATGCAAAGGCAGAACCAGTAAAGTCAACGGCTATATCGAAGCCTTTGTAGGCAGCTCCTAAGTTAATAGCATAATTTAGATAAGGTAAACCACCTTCTCGGAACCCAATAGGGCGAGTATCATTGCCATTAATAATACCATCACCATTGATATCTTCGTAAATCAAGTCACCAGGACGTAGTGTCTTATTTCCTTGTCGATCTACATCAACTGTGTATTCTGCAATTTGTTCCCAAGACTGGAATTGTCCTAAAGTTTTTAAACCCCAACCAACATGCGCATAACGTTCATTTCTAGATCCATAATATTCCTCTAGCGAATTGCCAAATCGAGGTTTATATTGATGCCAGTCCAGTTGACGTGCAAAAGTAAAGTTACCACCAATGTTGTAACTCACTTCTTTTACGCTACTTCGCCACATAATTCCTCCATCAAAACCTGTGTGGATTTCCGAATTAAGGTTCTCGTTAGGTGCTACAAAGCCTACTTCTGCAGGTATTAAAACGTCCACTTTACTTGCTGGTATGCCATCTTTGGTACGTCTAAAATAGTCTAACGTTCCCGAAAGCTTGCCGCCAAATAAATCGAAATCAATACCAATATCTAATATCTTCGCTTTCATCCAAGTTAAATTGGTTACAGGTACACCTCGTGGTTCCGAGCCAATAACCCATTGTCCATCAACTACTGCACCTCCAGCGTTATAAGAGTACCCACCTAAATAATCGAACGGATTGTAAACTGCTCGATCATTAATTTTATATTCGCTATCGTCCCCCAGTATTCCATAAGATGCACGAAGTTTGAAGTTTGTTACTACTTTACCTACACCCGAATTTTTCCAGAAATTCTCCTCTGACATTCGCCAACCTCCCGAGAACGAAGGAAAAATACCCCAACGTTTATTGGGTGGAAACTTCCACGATCCATCGTATCTAGCAGCTACTTCAAATAAATATTTACCTTCATAATCATAATTCAACCGGCTCACAAAACCTACCCGTGCTTCGGTACGTTTACCATCATCACGAAACTCATCTAAGGTGGATTGATATATCAAACTTAGTGAATTAGATGCTGGTCGATCATGTAGCCAATATTCAGGATTGTCGCGCTTTGACGATTCAGCTCCAACCATCAGATTGAAATTGTGTTTTTCATTGAATTGTTTTTTGTAATTCACCTGGAGCTGCGAAGTCATTTCGGTCACCGTGCGACCCGATCGTTCACGCCAAGGGTTATCCATGCTAAATACGGTATTGTAAGTGTCGGTAGCTTCCGTGTAATCATACAATTTATAGGTATACTCATGGTTATTCATTATTTTGTTTCCAATGTAATATCCAACAATTCCCTTCACGGTTAAGTCTTTGGTAATTTCATAATCGGCGTTAAGCTTCAATTGCATCACCTGCCATTTTTCTTCGTAATTACCTGCCATGTCGTAGTTCAACATTCCAAAGTTACTTCCTGCATCGGACGATGTTTGTGCAGGATATAATGGATTATCATTCGCAAATGGACGTTTTGTGGGTTGATTTCGATAGATAGAAAACAAAGCTTGCCAAGTGTCATCTCCCCCTGGAACACCTGGATGTTTGCGGGTTTCGATCCGACCATTTACTGAAGCTCCTACTTTCAATTTAGCCGTAATATTGGCGTCTGTATTGGATTGTAGATTCGTTCGAGTAAAACCACCATAATTTTTAATTGCAGCATCTTGGGTGAGGTGCGCTAAGGCAATATAATAATTGATTTTATCGGAACCACCCGAAGTGTTTACACCAACATACGCTTGTGGTGCGGTATTTAATATATAATCGTACCAATCAAACCCACGATAATTCTTTTCGGTACCTTGTTCCCATTTTTGCACCTCGTCATACGTATACTTCATTGCATGATTGGGGTCAGCTGCTTTCCGAATAACGTCAGATTGATACATACTGCGTACATATAAACCCGCATCAGCAGGTTCTGGAAACTTGAACATTGATTGTATTCCGTAGTACGAATTTACATTAATAACATTTTCGGTATTTCGTTTACCCGATTTTGTCTTTACCACAATTACACCATTGGCTGCACGTACCCCATAAATGGCAGCCGATCCGTCTTTCAAAACAGAAATACTTTCGACATCATTAAAATCGATATTGTTGAATTGTCCTTCATCGGTTTGCACTCCATCAATAACATATAGCGGATTACCCATATTTCGGATATTGATAGAAGTCCCCGAACCTGGTCGACCATCACTCATACGGCTATTAATCCCTGCTATTTTACCTACCAAGGCTCCCGATGTGGTGGTGGCACTGGTGCGCGCAATGTCTTTCGAGGAAATAGCCGATATCGCACCCGTTAACGAGGCTTTTTTTTGCGAGCCAAAACCCACAACCACCACTTCGTCCAACTTGCTAATGTCGTCTACCATAGTAGTATTAATCTCATTTCGATTACCCACCACTTGCTCTTGATCGGTGTATCCCATAAAAGCAAATCGGAGTGTTGGGTTTTTAACCGAGGTTGGAATAGTGATACTGTAATTACCATCTAAATCGGCAAATACACCAGTGGTAGTCCCTTTAATAATGACATTCACAGACGGTAAAGTTTCCCCTTTACTGTCCGTGATTTTCCCTGTCACAGTAATTGCTTGGCTTTTGGTGGCTGCAACTTCCGCTTTAGTAATCACTACATGATCACCTTTAATGGTATACGTAGCACCACTACCTGCCAAAACTTGCGTCATTACATCGGCAATTTTTTTATTACTGATATTTAATTGCAACTCCTTATTGAGATCAATGACAGACTCGTCATAATCTACCGACATTTTGGTTTGCTTTTCGATTTCGGCAATGGCTGCCGACATTTTATAGGTGCCTTGGAGGCTAATGTTTTGGTTTTGCGCCATCAGCACCTGCGGCATGAGACAACATGCCATCAAAAAAACATAGTTCAGAACAATTTTAGTTCTTGTTAATAAATTCATAGTACATTGTGTTAATTTTAATTAGGAGAAGCTAAGGCAAAACAATTACGAATCACTTAATCACTTAATAATTCGGTCAATTTATTTAGGTATTCGGTTTAGTTTGTCATTTTTTGCTTCTCGATTTGTTTTATTTTCACTTACTCATTTATACAATTTCATTGCACCCCCTTTTCAATTTGTGTTATTACGATCTAGTAATTATAAAGACGACTAAGTAAGAGGACACACACACGTTTTTTTTTTTTTTTTTGAATGAAAGAATGTCTCTAAATAACGTACCCAAAGATGAGCCCTTTCTGGTTCCGATTATGCTCGGCAATATAGAGTACAACAACATTCGTAACGCAGGTTGAGTGTGTTGTGGATCAGTACCAACTTTATTATTATTTTGATTAATATCCACGAGCTATCACGTCTACAGATGCCACTCTACCTTTGGCTCAATGCCATTAAGTAAGGGTCATAAATTTCTCTACGCGATCCTGCCTTAGTGCGACTTCGTGCACCTTATTCGCCTTAGTGAAAATGACCTAAGCGACCGAAACGAGTGCCTTAGGCGCACCTAATTTATTATCTATTAAAATATCCCATAAAATAGACAATTAAAATCAGTACAAAATGGTTTTAATCACTTAAAATGACTCCAACATGAACATTTGCGACCTTCTCAAAACCGAAAGCGAACATCAATTAGAATTATTGTTTTTTAGTTTCGTTTTTATAAAATAAACAAGTATGCCTTATATGTTAGTGGCGATTACTTGATATAGTAGTCGCCATTACTTTAGATCTAGGCAATGTTATGCGCATAAGTTGCTAATGTTATGCGCATAAGTTACCAATGTTATGCGCATAAGTTACCAATGTTATGCGCATAAGTTACCAATGTTATGCGCATAAGTTACCAATGTTGTGCGCACAACATTAGCAACTTATAAGCTTGCCTATCTTATAAGTACTTGATCATAAGATTATTATAACAAGTATTATTCGATGGCGCCCATGTTTTCAGTGATTGTTAAGACTTAAACGCATTAAATAATTCCCGTAAGCCCAAATACAGCCCTTGTAGCAAAATAAAATTTATTTATTTATTTACAAGCCCACCTGAAGAGGTTAAGACGGGTTATTATAGTCGTTTTCGAGACATTTTGTTGATTAAAGTGCATTTTTGTATAAGTATAATACCATCACGTGTAGTGTTTATATGCCATCATTTTCAGGTAGGTTGCAACATTTACATGTCGCTTTATCTTGAAGATCAAATGAACAACTTATTATTTTGAATCCATTGAAGCCCCGGACAACAAATTATTATGAGAGTCCCCTCCGAAAACCTCTTTAATACTTCTCGAAGGCGCCTTAGAGCAGATTGGGCTCTCTAATCATTAATTTTATTACTTTTGTTGTTTATAAGCAGCAAGCTGTTTGTGAGGTAAGATAACTACTAAGTCATTATTCCTTAGTGATACAGGATTAGTTATGGGTTAACATATTGCAAATGATAAATAAATAAATTAACATGACACAAGAAGAGCTTTTCAAGAAACTAATTGCACATTGCAAAGAATATGGGTATATCTTTCCATCAAGCGAAATATATGATGGTTTAAGTGCAGTGTATGACTATGGTCAGCAAGGTGTTGAATTGAAAAACAATATCAAACGGTATTGGTGGGAATCGATGGTTAAACTACACGAAAACATTGTCGGTATTGATTCTACCATCTTTATGCATCCTAAAATATGGGAGGCATCGGGTCATGTGAGTGCGTTTAACGATCCCTTGATTGATAATAAAGACTCAAAAAAACGCTATCGTGCAGATGTTTTGTTGGAAGATCATATTGCGAAGTTTGAAGATAAAATCGAAAAGGAAGTTGCTAAGGGAAAAAAGAAATTTGGAGACACGTTCAACGAAAGCGAATTCAGATCAACCAACCCGAATGTATTGCGTACTGTAGAGAAGATGAACGATGTTACAAAACGGATGAACGAGGGTTTTGCTGCAAGCGATTTAGAGGCTATACGCCAATTGATCGTCGATTGCGAAATTGTTTGTCCTGTTTCAGGTACCAAAAACTGGACCGAAGTGCGTCAATTTAACCTCATGTTTTCTACCCAAATGGGATCTGTAAGCAGTGATACCAATGTAATATACCTCCGTCCCGAAACAGCACAAGGGATATTTGTCAATTTCTTGAACGTGCAGAAAACGGGTAGAATGAAGATTCCTTTTGGGATAGCACAGATAGGGAAAGCTTTTAGAAACGAAATAGTGGCTCGACAATTTATTTTCCGTATGCGCGAGTTTGAGCAAATGGAAATGCAATTCTTTATCAAACCAGGTGAAGAAATGAAATGGTACCACTATTGGAAAGAATTACGTATGGCTTGGCATCAATCATTGGGTTTTGGATCGGATAATTATCGATTTAAAGACCACGAGAAATTAGCGCATTATGCCAATGCAGCTACCGATGTGGAGTTTAAGTTCCCTTTTGGGTTCAAAGAAGTAGAAGGGATTCACTCACGTACCGATTTTGATTTAAGCAGTCATCAAAAGTTTTCGGGTAAAAAACTGCAATACTTTGATCCTGAAACTAACGAAAGTTATGTGCCTTATGTGGTAGAAACTTCGGTAGGCGTAGATCGAATGATTTTGCAAATTCTTTCGGCAGCTTACTGCGAAGAGGTATTGACCAAAGAAAATGGTGAAAAAGACGAACGTGTGGTATTGCGATTGCCCGCCATGTTGGCTCCGGTTAAATTAGCCGTATTGCCTTTGGTGAAAAAAAGATGGCTTACCCGATTGTGCACGTGCAATAATGAAACGCTTGAAATTGGAATTCAATTGCCAATATGACGAAAAAGATTCGATCGGAAAACGTTATCGACGACAAGATGCTATCGGAACACCTTATTGTATCACCATCGATCATCAAAGTTTAGAAGATCAAACAGTGACCATTCGAGATCGAGACACTATGGAACAACAGCGTGTAGCCATAGCCGACTTGGCAAGCATTGTGGATAAGAAAGTAAATATGCGTAATTGGTTAGAGCAATTACCACTTTAAGAATATAGGGTTTAGCGAGATAGGGTTTGGGACATAGGTCTGATTCATCCCTAAACCCTATCCCTTAAACCCAATCTGGCTTATGATAGAATTTGGATTGTCGAAAGACGAACGTTTATGTGGCGAAAAACGGATAGAGAGAATGTTTCTTGAAGGTTTGAAGATCTCTTCGTATCCTTTCCGTTTGGTTTATCTTATCCATCCCAATTCCGTTTTGGATTTGAGCACCATGCAGTTTCCTGTCAATATTGCGGTAAGTGTTCCTAAACGTAATTTCAAAAGAGCGGTAAAACGGAACTATATCAAGAGGCGTATGCGCGAAGCTTATCGATTAAACAAGCATTTGCTGTATGCATCGTTAAACGATTTAGGTATCCATATCGATTTAATGGTGGTTTTTAACGCAACCCAACTCATGTCTTTCTTTGAAATAGAAAAGAAATTATGTGTTGCTTTAAATAAATTGATTGTAGCCATACAAAAAGACAGAGCCATACAAAAAGACAGAGAGGCTGAATGACAACTTCGCAATTGGACAAAGAGATGCTAAATTATTTTCGGAAGTTAATTATTTTGTAAAATGAATACCGAATCAACAATCGAATCAATAGATCAATACATTGCTCAGTTTCCTATTGAAGTGCAAGTCATTTTGCAAAAAATTAGATTGATTATTAAAGAAAAAGCAACTGAGGCAACTGAGGCGATGAGTTATAAAATGCCTACATTTAAGCTGAACGGGAATTTGATTCATTTTGCAGCATATAAAAATCACATTGGACTTTATCCTACACCCTCGGGTTTGCTTGCTTTTGATGAAAAAATAACGATGTATAAAAGCGGTAAAGGATCTATTCACTTTCCGCTCAACCAAGCTATTCCTTATAGCTTAATAGCAGAAATAGTTGAGTTTAGAGTGGCTGAAAATATAGCGAAAGCAAATGCGATAAAAACTAAAAAAAGCAAATCATCTTAGCTTTTGTCTTGCTTAGACACCCAATTAATACAATTATTATGAGACAAAGTAAGCCTATTCAAATAAACAACTTACTGCTCCTTTTTGTCAAAGAATTTCGATTAGAGCAGGGTTTGATGGAAAACAGAGTGATTGATTTATGGGATGAGTTAATGGGAAAAAACATTGCCAGGGCAACGACTAAAAAAAACATTGACAATAGAGTGCTCTACATTCACCTCAATTCCTCGATTGTTCGACAAAAATTATTTATGATGCGCACCGAAGTTGTTAAAGAACTCAACAGACGTGCTGGAGGAAGTGTTATTGACAGACTGGTTTTGAAGTAATTCATGCGAATTAACAGTTGAATAAGTTGTTCTGTAACAAAGCCGCTAGTTAAGGCGCTCCCTTCGCTCGTTTACAGCAGATAGCAAAAAGGGACACACTGTTACTCTTTAAACGCATCGTTTTAAAAGTAACAGTGTGTCCCTTTGTGCTACCCGTCCCAAGTTAAGGGGGTGACAGATTGATAAATAATAAGTTTATTCGGAGTACTCAAGCTGATGCAGTCGCTACGCGAGATGTTTTTTTAAGTCGGCATTGGTAAGCGAGCGCCTTATTCAACTGTTAATTCGCATAATTCACGATTATTAATCGAGCTGAAACTTTAGTGGGAATTGATAACTTACCGCAACGGTCTTTCCTGCGTTTTGTCCTGGAGTCCAATCGGGCGAAAGGTTTATTACACGAAGTGCTTCTTGATCTAATACAGGATCAGCTCCTTTAAGAATCTTGACATCGGTCAATTTTCCTGTAACATCAATTATAAATGTAACATAAACCGTTCCCTCCAATTTTCCATCAATTGCCGCTTTAGGATACATTACTTTAGTATTTACCCAACTGGCAAACTGGTCAACGGTTTGTCCTTGAAACAAGGGTTTTACATCCACTTCGGCAAACTTAACAATTTGCTTATCAGCGGTTGGAACATTTGCTTCAGGAGCTGCCTCTTGTTGTTCAGGTACTTTTGTTTCTCCTTTTTGTGCGTAATTAGTGCATGCAAAAACCAGTGTTGTTGCACCTAAAATAGTTAAAGCCATCGCCTTGCGGAGGCTTACCATCGAAACATGTTTGTGTGAAATCATCATGATACGTCTTTTAATAGATGTTTGAAAAAAGGGGTTAATAAAATTATTGAATTGTTGTGGATACACTCCACAGAGAAT
>JAGWCC010001479.1:0-24832 GCA_022651775.1 Drusus annulatus | reverse complement strand
ACGAATACGAAATTCTCTTTCATTTTCCAAAACAACAGTATCGCCAACTTTAAATGGGAATGCTTTTGGTTCTGTTGGCTTTCTTCCAGCAATAGGCAAAGATGGCTCTGTGTCAACTGTTTGATGCTGTGCAGTTTCTATAACAGGCTGTTCTTTTGGGGATAAATCAACACCACGCTCTTGCAAAAGCTCCTTCAATTTGCCGTCAATAGCGCCTATTAATGCGGTTGCAGTTTTGCGTATGGTGTCCAGTGAATATTTCAGTTCTAGCAACTCACGCCCACTGCTGTAACTTGAAATATACCCAAAGGAATTGGGGGAAGTTTCAATGCCGAAGAATTGGCAAACAGCGTAAGAAACGCTTTCTACCTCAACCTCTTTTGTGCTTTTATCCTTTGGTTTTGGCGGTTCTACGCCATTTTCAAGTGCAGTATAAATGTCATGTAACTTGGCGTGAGCAATCTCATGTACAACAGCTGATACAGTTTGAATTTCACTCATGCCCTCACGAATGGCGATGCGCTCACCATAATAGCACACGCCGTCCGCACCAGAAACGATAGGTTCAACCGTAATCGGCAATGGTGAAACAGCTTTTAGTGCGTCCATAAATGCTTCGTATTGCTGAACATCACCAATTAAATCCTCCACAAGTGACGGCAACGGCTTCCCGTAGGTCTGTGATGCATCAAAAACTGGGACTAACTTAAATTTAGGTGTGCTAACCTCTATTTCTTCGGTAACAACTTTGCCATCACTGCCAATAAGCGGTGCTTTTGTGTCGGGGTCAAGTTTTTCACGTTGCTCCTTTGTTTTACTGGCAATTGGTGCAAAAATGCGTATACCGTGTTCACCTTTTTTAACATGCCGCCCGAATTTTTCCTCCCAAGCACGGAAACCAGCCACCTGCTGAGCATTAGGGTTTTGCATGTGGATTAGCAAAGTGTTGCGAGTGCTATAGTTGTGAAACTTAGCCATAGTTTTTAGGTAAGATTGGTATTTTTCGCTTGTAAAAAGGTCTTGGATACCCGTTTCCAAACGGTCTGTGATGTCTTTCATTTGGTCTTTAAAACCTGTGTTTTCAGCCATTTAACGCTCCTTTCCTTTTGGCGGGATACAATCAGCGCCCACTTTGTCCATTTTAGGCTGTTGCAATTGTTCGAGAATGGAGGGCTTTGGTGCCACGTTGTTGATGATGCCATCAATGCAGTTGTAGTTGCCCTCCTCGCTCATTTCAGCGTTTTTAAGCGGATTATCTGGAATAATTGGAAATCCGTTTGCATCTAAATTACGCATTATTTTTTTGCCCCTTTCGATTTTGGAAATTCCATTGTAAATGTGGTTTTAGCCTTGCCATTGTCGTCTTTGCCAACATTTAAGATGATGGTGGCGTTAAAGGTTTTGCCACTCTTTTGTGAGTGCAATCCAGACATAAAAATGCGCCCCTCTTTGAGAAGTGCAGTAGCGGTGGATTTATTAAGTTCTTTTTTCATTGATCCAAAATATTTATTGTCTTTCCAAAGCGCAAAACCACAAGCCCTGTTTTCGCAAAAGAAACCTTTGCTACTTTCGGTCACGTTTTTCCCACAGTTTGGGCATTTGCCTACAACTTCTACTTTACTGCCAGATGAAGAAAACGCTGGAGCAGGGAACAGTGCCATATATTCAACTTTGGGTGTGCTGTTTGATTTTACAAGTTCGCTTGTTATTTCTGCAATGCCGCCCATAAAATCAGCGGCAGATATCTCACCACGTTGAATTTGCCCCAATTTATGCTCCCATTCTGCTGTTAGTGTTGGCGATTTTACGGCGTCGGGAAGAACAGTTATGAGGTTGACACCTTTTTGAGTGGCAATAAGGTTTTTCTGTTTGCGCTCCACAACACCAGTTTTGACCAACCGTTCGATAATACCCGCACGAGTTGCAGGCGTGCCTAAGCCCTTGCGTTCGGCATCGTCGGGCATTTCCTCCGCTCCAGCGGTTTCCATTGAGGATAGCAAAGTGTCCTCTGTAAATGGTTTGGCGGCTGAGGTGAAACCCTCTTTCAAAGTGGCAGATACAGGGGAAAACACTTGATTGTCTGCAACTTCTGGCAACGACTTTTGTTCGCTATCATCTTCTTTTGGTTTATCCTTTAAAGCGGATTTAAACGTCTGTTCAATGGTTTTCCAACCGTCTTGCAACACAGTTTTTCCTTTGGTGGTGAAGATATTGCCCTCACAATCAACCGTGACAATTGTTTCAGCGTAGGTGTGTTTTTCACCGACGGCACAAATAAGGCGCACGGCTAACATATACAAAATGTTACGCTCACCAACAGGAAGTGCAGACAAATCTGTCTTGGTCATTGTTGGCGTTGGGATAATTGCGTGGTGGTCCGAAACCCTTGCATTGTCAATAACTTGCGCAGTATTGATGGTTTTATTGGATAGATTAAGAAATGTTAGCGTATCCATAACGGATAAAACCAAAGTTGGCAGTCCTACCGCCATGTCCTCCGTCAAATATCTGCTATCAGTACGTGGATATGTTGCCAACTTTTTTTCATGTAAGGCTTGGGCGTAGTCAATGGTCTGCTGTGCGGTGTAGCCGAAAAGCCTGTTAGCTTCACGTTGTAGCGTTGTTAAATCGTAAAGTTTGGGGCAAGCAACCACCTTTTCTTTTCATTCTACAGATTTTATAACGGCATTTTTTCCATCACAGGCATTGCGAATAGCCTCTGCAAACGCTTTGTCTTTCAGCTTTTCGCCAGCCACCGTTAGTTCGTTGCAATTTAGCTCAACCGTATAAAATGGCTCCTTTACAAAGTTTTCAATATCGCTTTTTCGTTGTACCAATAGCGCCAACGTAGGTGTTTGCACACGCCCCACATTCAAAGTTTGTCGATAGTTCACAGAAAAAAGGCGAGTTGCATTGATGCCCACTAGCCAATCAGCTTGCGAGCGACAAAGTGCTGATTGATACAATTTTTCGTATTCATCACCAGATTTTAAGTTGCGAAAGCCCTCTTTGATTGCACTTTCCTCCATTGAAGAAATCCAAAGCCTTTGTATTGGCTTTTTGCAACTACAAAAGTTGTAAACAAGTCTAAAAATTAATTCCCCCTCACGCCCAGCATCAGCCGCATTTACAACAGAGTCCACATCGACACGTTTCATCAAGTCTGCTAAGATTTTAACTTGCTTTTTCTTGTCTGGTGCAACGGTATATTGCCAGTTTTGCGGCACAATTGGCAAGTCCTCATAACGCCACTTGCTGTACCTTTCGTTGTAAATATCAGCTTGAGCCAACCCTACAAGATGCCCAATGCACCAACTTACAATGTAGCAGTTCCCTTCATAATAACCGTCTTTACGCTCTATTGCCCCTAGCACAGCGGCAATAGATTTTCCAACGCTTGGTTTTTCTGCAATGACCAAAATTTTCAATAAAATTCCTCCAGTTTTCTAAATATTAAAAAAGCAGCCGATACTCTGCATTTCGCAAAGTATCGGCTGTTAAATGAATTTTTGTGTTATTGTTCTGTATCGGTTTCATTTGTTTGCTTTTTGTGTTCGGTCATCCACTTGTCCGAAACATAGTGGGTGGCATAATTTTTTTCAATGCTTTCTTCGCCAGACTTTGAAAACCTTAGCTTTATAGAGGGTTTCGAACCTTTTTTACCCCATTGCTTATAGAAAGTCCACGATGCTTTTAAATCGTTTTTGCGTGCATAGTCCCGCACTTCTTTCATAACAAACACCAGTTTGTGCAAATTCACCTTGCATACTCGCTCAAGGTAATCAACACGCCCAAACCGCCAATTCTCACAATCAGACGCAGAAAGATAGCCCAAGTCTATCAGCACTTGAACGGGTACGGCAATACCGCTTTTTTTAATCTGCTGATACATAGAATTGTGTACTTTGCCAATAATTTCATCGTTGTTCATCAAAACCACCTGCTTATTTAATAATTTTACCATATGTTGATTGTTTTTTCCACATAAAAAGTGGCGCGGGAGAAAGTTCAACCCGTGCCTTAATTCTTTCTTTAAATCTAAGCCAAACGTAGCCTTGATTTGCGCCCACGATAAAGTGTTACTCCACATAAGGCGGCAATTCCAAAGCAAAGTACGGCTACAGCATAGCTACCAGTAGGGAACGCTTCGCCTGTTTTTGGAATTGTAATAGTTCCAGTAGGTGGATTATCCGTTGTAATCTGTACTGTTTTCTCAATCATATTGGTGACTTCCACTTTTACAGTAACGCTTTCCTTTACTGTGAAAAGGATTTTTGCAGTTTCTAGTTTAAAACCAGCAGGTGCTTTGAGTTCCTTCAAATAATAATCGCCTACAGGCAATTTTAAAGTTGCCATGCCGTCAGAGCCGCTTGTGATTTCTGCAATTTGCTTGTCTGTATCCCTCTCGTAAATGCCAAAGATTGCACCAGATAAGCGTTTGCCTGTACCTTCCGCACTTTTGATAAGTTGTAAAGTGCCAGTTTTTTCTACTGGAGTTGGCGTTGGAGTTGGGGTAGGCATTTCTGCCTTGTTAGTAATTGTGATTTCTTTTGTTTCATCGCTCTTAATTTTAATGGAAACCCTGTCACTGCTAAGCTTGTAGCCAGTAGGTGCTTTAAGTTCACGTAAATAATAATCGCCAGCAGGTAGTTCAATTTTTGCTTCACCATAGCGGTCGGTTGTTATTTCGTCAACTTTTTTATCGTCGGAAACACGATAGACACCAAATGTAGCATCTCTCAACTTATCACCTGTACCATCAGCTTTTTTGATGATAAGCAGATGCCCTGGTTTTTCAGTAGGTGTTGGTGTTGCAGTCTGTTCCGCCTTGTTTGTAACGGTGATTTCTTTGACTGTATCGCTCTTAATGCTCACTTTAATTCGGTCTGAATTTAAAACAAACCCAGATGGTGCTTTAAGTTCTCGCAAGTAATATTCGCCAACAGGAAGTTCGATTTTTGCTTCACCATAGCGGTCGGTTGTGAGTTCATCAACCTTTTTATCGTCGGAAACACGATAGACACCAAATGTAGCATCTCTCAACTTTTCGCCTGTACCATCAGCTTTTTTAATGATAAGTAGATGCCCAAATTTTTCAGTTGGTGTAGGTTTTTCAGTTGGCTCTGCCTTGTTGGTAACTGTGATTTCTTTTTTTGTGTCGCTTTTTATGCTCACTTTAATGCGGTCTGAATTTAGAACAAACCCAGTTGGTGCTTTGAGTTCACGTAAATAGTAATCGCCAACGGGAAGTTGTGTTTTGGCTTCACCGTAGCTATCTGTGGTTAGTTCCTCAATCTTTTCATCATCAGAAGAACGATAGACGCCAAACACTGCATTTTCCAACAATTTACCTGTACCATTGGCTTTTTTGATTATAAGCAGGCTGCCATTATCAGGCGTTGGCGTTGGAATATTTTCAGGCGAATTGATAACGGTTATTTCTTTTGCCTCGCCATCTTTCATAGAGAAAAATAGTTTGTCGGTGTTTTTAATATAACCTGTGGGTGCTTTAAGCTCAAGCAAATAATAGTCGCCCACTTCGAGTGCTGTGCCGCTTGTAACACCACTACTGTTAGTTGTTAGTTCTACAAGTTTCTCGTCGGTGTCGGCATTGTAAATGCCAAATACTGCACCAGATAAAAAGTTACCGCTGTCACTTTTCTTTATAATAACAACGTTTCCAGGCTCTGGTTTCGGTATATCGATAAGTGCATTGGTGATAATAATTTCCTTTGGTTCGCCGCTTGTAACTGAAAAGCTAAATTTTTCTGTGTTTAATTGATAGCCAGTCGGGGCGATTTGCTCCAACAAATAATAGTCACCTTGTGGGAGACCAAAAGTTGCTGTGCCATCTGCGCCTGTGGTTGTTTCGCTTAATTTTTCGTTAGTGGCAGCATCATAAATGCCAAACACCGCACCTGCCAACTTTTCGCCTGTATCATAAGCTTTTTTGACAATTGTTATGTTGCCATCTTCTGGAGCAGGGATTTTTTTGTTCTCAATAGCGAGTTCCAAGGTCGAGCCATTTTCATCCAAAGCAAAAGGTATATTGTCCGAAAGTAGGTTGTAGCCCTCATTTGTGACTGTTTCGGTTAAATAATAGTTACCTAAAGGTAGTTCGTGTGAAACAACGCCATTTTCATCTGTAGTCAAAGTGGCTATTTTTTCGTCTGTGGTTTTGTTGTATAAATCAAAAACAACGCCAGATAGCTTTGCACCATCTTCGCCAGTTTTAATTATTTCTACCGTGCCAACGTTTTGTGAATTGGTTACGGTAATTGTAATTTCCGCACTGTCAAGGCTTAGTGGATATTTTTCTGTGCTTAGCGTAAAGCCTGTAGGTGCGGTAATTTCTAGCAGATAATATTCACCGAAAGCAAGCTCCGTACTTGCTTCGCCGTTTTCATCTGTTGTAATTTCTGCTAGTTTTTCATCGGTGACAGCATCATAAACGCCAAACACCGCACCAGCAAGAGGACTGTTGGTTTTTTCATCAACTTTAGTCAACTTCACATTGCCAATACCGTTGGAAGTGAAGGAAATACCGCTACTCACAGCAACGGAAGTGGTGTCCATAATCGGTATCGCCATGCGTTGTTGGTTGGGGTTCATATTGTCGTACCAAAACAAATTCATGGTAGCGCGTGTGTCATGCCCCTCTAAAATATTATCGATTGTAAAACTTTGCCCTGCGAATGATAGTGGAGCGGTAAAAGTAAGGATATCGCCATCGTTTCCAGTGTAGCCAGTGACCGTTATTTCGCTTGGCAATAGGCTTTCATCAAGGGTGTAGCCGCCTTGCAGATTTTGAAAACTCACAGTAGTTTCGCCAATAAGCACGTCGTCATTTCTTGTCATAACGATGTCGCTGGCGGATAAACTAAGCTGTGGCGGTGTTTGATTTCTTGCAGCTTCCATTAACTTTATAAAATAATCGTAAGCGTTTTCTTTGCCTGGAATGGCTGAATACCAGTTTGCATCTAGCCCATATCCTAGGGTTTCATATGTCCAACACCACACGGCAAGTTGCGTTGCGGCCTGTGCATCTTCGTTGGATAAGCCGCCATTTTCAAAGGGATAACCGTGTAACAACAACGATTTCATGCCGTTAAATGTTGCGGCATCAAAAATGGTTTCAGGGTCAAGCTCGCTTGTGAGCGACGATGGCGACGGTGAACTGCGGTTGTAGTCGATGCAGTAGGCTGGCATATCGGTGGTTGTGTCATGGAACAAACCCAATGTTGCCCCTTGGACAGGCGTTCCATAGCCGATGACCTGAATGTAAGGGTTTTCGCCACGTTCGGCAAATGCCATAATCGTGCTTGTCATAAAAAGTGCCACCATCAAGGTGAACGTTATTGCTGATTTTAACAGTGTTTTCATGTAATTCCTCCTCATTTTTTTGGGTTAGTTTTGCAGCTCTGCACGGACTAAAAGTCGGTGCGTGGCTGTGCGAATGGGTGTGCAAGTGTAAAGTGTTAGCTCGCTTTTATCGGTTGGTTGAACAAAAGCTGTTTGGTCGCCTGGTTCTACTACTAAAATCTCAAAAACCGTGTAGGTAAGGGATTGTCCGTCTTTGTTTTCATAAACAATCGTGTCACCGATAACCATTTCGCCAAGGCGGTTGAAATAATCGCCGTAGGTGTAGCTTCGGTGTCCAGCGATAACGGCGTTGCCAATTTCGCCAATAGCGGCAGTTTGTGGCACATGCCCTAAAGCAATTTTGAGTTGTGCGTCGGTTACACCGTCTGTGACAGGCAATTTCAAGCCTATCTTGTCAATGGACAATATGCCAATGCCTATAATAGAAGGGTTTTCTACTGGTTGTGTTTGTATAACAGGCTCATCAACAGCTTGTTGTAGTTCTGGTGGCGCAATATTTTCCGTTGTTGATATTGGCAATATAAAATCTGATATTTCACCGCCATCATCGTAAAAATCAACATCTTCTACAGTAAAGGTTTCGCTTAAAGTGATTTCGCCACTGCCTTGAGAAATGCTTTCCAATAGCTCACTTTGGTGGTCAAGATTGTTTTGCTTTTCAATCGTTGGTGACAGCAAAAACCACGCTCCAACACCGATTGACAGCACCATTACAGCCGAAAGTGCAACTGTTTTTAAAGTTGTGACAGGCTTATTAGGTTGCAGTACAATGGGCGCTTGGGATTGTTGCAACAATGGTTTTTGCATAGTTCTTTGTGGTCTTTGCGGCTTTTTTTTCTTGCGTTTTTTTGACATGCTTTAAAACTCCTCTCTACGCAAAAATCCCGCCACTAAAGCAAGTGACAGGATTTTTTTGTGTTTTATTTTTATTCCTCGTCGATGTAAATAACGTCGTCGGAATCGTCTGTATCTGCGGCATCATCAGGATAATCAATATCATCTAATACCTCAACGTCATCATCAAATTCCATTTCTTCATCGTCCTCATCTTCAAAATCTTCTGAATCAGCCGATTGTTGTTTTGGCTTATAAATCTTAAAGTAGTAGCCAGCTCCGCCCGCCGCTAACACCGCCAACAACAGAAATATCATAGTGCCGTTGTTGCTTTGTTTTACAGGCGGTTCGGGTGTTGGCTCTGGAGTTAACGTTGTTGTGGGTTGTGGTGTGACTGGCGTTGGAATTGCACTTGTGCCTTTGTTTTCACTCTTTTTGGCAAGTGCGGCTAAATCGTCCTCGGTGACGGCGTTTAGCAGATAGACGTTGCCATCCGTTCGTTGGCGGTCGATGATGAGATAAAATTCGTTTTTATCAGGAGTAAGAATTGTGAAAAACTCCTTGCCGTCGCCACTTGTGGCGTTGTCAACCACCGTGCCTGTGCCGTTTGGGGTAAACGGTTTTTCTTCAACTGCCGTGGTTGGCTCAGGGGTTGTAATTTCTGAAACAGTAGGGGTTTCCGCTGGTTCTGTAATGGGTGTAGGCGTTGGCTTAACGGTCGGTTTTGGTGTTGGTGCAACGTAATATGGGTTTTTTATTTGCACAGTAGCTGACTTGTTGCCTGCAAAGTCCACCGCTTGTACGGCAACAAATTCACCAGTGCCAGCGTAATCTTTGAAAACAACATTCAGTGCGCCGTCCACTCGGTAATTGATGCGGTGTCCGTCAATAAATACCGCTTCTACGCCACTTCCGCTGTCACTTGCTTCAATGTGGAGTATTTCGCTTGATAGATTTGCAGTAAGCGTTGGCGGCATTGTGTCAGGAGTATCCGCCGCAAACGCTGGAAAAGCAAAAACGCCCATGCACAGCATGAGCGAAAAGAATGTAATAATAAACTTATTCTTCATTTATAAAATCCTCCGTTTCCGATTTTGTGGGTGTTTCTGGTTGTACAGGCTTGGGATTTTTCGCAAGCAGTTCTTGCTTATATGCTTCAACAAAAGCAGAAAGTTCCTGTGGAGCAATGTCCATGCCACGCACAAGCCCCACAATGTCGCTGTTTTCTAGCTCCGTCTTGCGCCTTTCAAGCTCTCGCAAACGTGCGGTAGTGTCGGCAATTTTAGCCTTGGTTTTTTCAATTTCAGCACAAATGCTTTGTATTTTAGGGTTCAATGTTTCAGCTCCAATCTTATATTTTTAGTTTGTTGGTAAACTACCATACGAATAAAAATGACTTTGCCAGTAGGAAGAATTTATTGATGTATATTGTACCGGATCGCCTGCATGAACCATCATGCCATTGCCTACGTAAATGCCGATATGGCTGACAGCGTTGGGTGTTGAATATGTGCCCGTGAAGAAAATTAAGTCCCCTGGTTGTGCATTTGCTGGGGAAATTGGTGTACACTGATTGAAAACGCCTTGCCCCGTTGTGCGTGGCAGGTCGTATACACCAGAATTTCTAAAAGTCCAACAGACAAAAGAGCTACAATCAAAGTTTGCAGTACCATTTGCACCAAATACATACCGTTTGCCCAAATGTTTCTCCGCTTCTGCAATTAAATCCGCATAAGAACCATCGCCAATAGGCTCACCAGGATATTCGGGGAAAGTAACGCCACCAGGAGTGCCAGGTGGTACACGACCACTGCCATCATCGTTGGTTTCACCGAAGAATATCGGGTTGAGGTACTGACCGTTTTTGATGATTTCCAAGTGTAAATGTGGCACAGTGGAGTTGCCAGTATTGCCAACTTTGGCGATAACATCGCCTTTTTCACCCTCTTGACCAACTGAAACTAACAGCTCGCTACAATGGGCATATTTCGATACAAGCCCTTTGTCATTTTCAATTACAACCACAAGTCCATAACCGCCAACATCGCCAGCGGAGGTGATTTTGCCGTCGTGCCCTGCAATAATTTCTGTGCCAGTGGGAACAGCAATGTCGATGCCTTTGTGATAATCCTTTTCGCCTGTATTAGGGTGGACACGCCAACCGTAATAGCTTGAAACGTAGGGCAGCCAATTAAAATCAAAGGGACTTACGAGATATTGGCGATTTCCTTTTGTTTCCATATACAGCTCAAACATTTCTTGTTGACTTGTATTCATGCGGTTTGCAACCACGTCTGAAAAAGACTGTGCCGTTAGATTAACGTTTAAAATATGCCATTCATATGGCACTTCCACGTCATATTCTTCACCGTCGGAGTCTGTTCGGGTTTCGGTGCGGTAACGAATTTCAACCTCTGGAACAAACCCAAGCTGATACTGCTCTGCAAAGATTTCACGCAACACGCTTTCAACATCAACATACTGAAAATCTTGATACATGGCACTTAAAAACGCCATTAACTCGTAAGGGTCATGCCCAATATCAGGCACGTTGTAGCGGTATTCGTCATAGCCAGGGTTGTCGACTTCCGCATTTTCTATTTGCATTTGCAAATCGGTTTCCCACTCGGTATAGGATAGTTCTGCGTTGTCAATGTCCGCATCCTCTGCCGTGTAAGACGAGCTAATAATAGAAGAAAGACCACCAACCGCCATGTTGGAGCAAGAGGATAAAATGGAGGATAGGAAGAAAAAACAAAACAGTACAAGCCCCACAATGCCCACAACCATAGGGTGTCTGCTGATAAATCCTGTGACCGCTTTTGCCACCTTTGCCAAAACATTGCCAGTCTTTTTTACCGCTTGCCCTGCACGTTTAGCATCTTTAGCGGCCTTTGGCGTAGGAACGTTTGATTTTGCGTTTTTGCATCATGCGTGATAAAACGTTGCTTTTTAGCTTGGGATTTTCCGATAGTGCTTTTTGATATGATAACTTAATATTTGCTTTGGTTGCTTGTTTTTCTAGCCTTGAAACCGTGCGATATGGGGTGTTTCGCACAAACTGATATGTTGAACGTGTAACTTTTTTACCATGCCTATAAACATCTTCTGCAATTTGTTCGCCCTTGTGCGCCGCTTGAACGCCAACGTTTTCCTGCTCCACTTGGCTTATTTTATTTCGAATTTTGTTTATGCCAACGTGCTTAACCTCGGACAACACATTTTTAACAGCCACAACAGGCAAAGGCGCGGCAGATTTTCGCCCACCTTGCGGTATAACTTCCTTTTCAATCTGCAATTTTTGCTTGACTTTGCCAGCTTCCTCGTCAAACACACGTACTTTGCTTTTTTCCTTTTTTGTAGGAAGTTTTTCGCGGGCATTATCCAGTTTGGCGTGAATTTTGTCTGATTTCTCTTGAAGTTGTTTTAACTTTTTATCAGACGAATGCCTTTGCATAGGCGTTTTTTCTTGGTCTGCAAAGTTTAGCTTGGGACTGCTTTTTTGTCGTTTGTTTGATGAAGTAGCATCTCTTATAAAATTTTTCTGATATTTCGTGCCATGTTGACGTGATTTACCGCTTGATGGCGGCGGTGTTGGTTTGTCGGTGAATTTTAGCCGTTCTGCTTGACCTGTTTCAACAAAAGGTGGAGCATCAACCGAATTGTCAATGGCGGTTGATGCTCCCTGATGAGTTCGCTTTGCTTGAGAAACTGGTTCAGGTTGAGCAATTGCCGTTGTTCGAGAAATTTCAAAAGCCGATTGCTTGGAATTATCTACAAAATTATTTGTAGTATCAACAAATCGGCTTTCATCTGTGTTATAATGTGCTTGATATTGCTGTGTTTGAGGGGAATCGTGACTGGTTGCAGGGCTTTCTTGCGAGAACATTTTTGCCTGCTGCTTGCGCATTTTCTTTTGTTTATTAGAAAGTGCAGGCTGTTCAATTCTCTTTGAAAGTGGAGTATCATGTGAAGTTCGCAAGGTTGCCTCGGTAACGCTAATATTTTGTGTTTGTGCAGTTCTCACTGACTGAACAATAGTATCTTGCGTAAAATCTGCTGTTTGTTCGGATTGTGTTGTTTGCTGATAAGGCTGGTTAAAAACTTGCGCTGCTTGCTGATATGGCTGTTCAATGCTTTGTGGCTGCAAGGGAACATCTTGCGCTTGTTTTGATTCCAGTGATTGCAACTCCTGTTGTGGTGGCAATTGCGGTTGTCGGCGTAAATGTGCTTGATGGCTTTGGTGTCCACTTTTTGACGGCAAATGTGTTGTAGATTGTTGCCCTTGTTGCAAATTAAAATCCTGTCCACGCTGGCTAATGCGTTGTTCTTCGCCTGTGGCTAAATTCTTCTCAACTAAACCATCACGAGTCATTTTTTGGACTTTTTTGTCACGAGAAGTGAATTTTTTCGCCATTTTACTCCGCCCCCTTGACCTCTTCTGGTTTGGTGGTCATAATACGGTATAGCTCTGAATCTTTAGGAAAATGGTCGAGGAATGGGATTATTGTGTTGCCATAAAATAATAATCCTTCGCCTGCATTGCTGTGAGTTACATAGCTTAACTGATGAGGTGAAATGCCCAATTGTTTAGCCAAAATCTGCCTATCGCCAGCCGCTTGGTTGAGCATATAAATGAAGTCAGAGTTTTCAAAAATGTTCTCAACTTCACGAGAAGTAAGGAAATCCTTGACGTTTTGCGTAAGTCCGCTGGGAATCCCGCCCCATTTTCTAAAGCGTTTCCAAATCTCAACCGTGTACGCCGCCGTCTGTTCTTCTTTGAGAAGTAAGTGCATCTCGTCCAAATAAAACCATGTGGTGCGGTGCAATGCACGGTTTTCGTAACCACGATTCCAAACGCTATCTTGCAGTATCAACATGCCGATTTTTTTAAGCTGTTTCCCCAACTCTTTAATGTCATAACACACCAAACGGTTTGTAATATCAACGTTTGTGCGGTGGTTGAATACGTTCAATGAGCCAGTAACATAAATTTCAAGCGACGTTGCAATGCGCTGTGCTTCCGGTTTCCGTTTGCTTGCGGATTAAGTTGTACAAATCCTCTAATATGGGCATTTTAGCAGGGTCGGGGTTTGCAAGATATTCTCTATAAACAAGGCGAACACATCGATCTATAATCGTTTTTTCAACAGGTTGCAAGCCGTCTTTTCCGCCAATAATCAACTCGCATAGCGACAAAAAAAAGTCACTTTTAAGGGTAAGAGGGTCCTCGTCATCGCTATAGTCTGCGTTCACGTCCATAGGGTTGATGTACTGGCTTGAAACAGGGGACAGTTTCACAACTTGCCCGCCAAGCCGCTCCACAAGGGGAAAATACTCGGCTTCGGGGTCTGCTATCACAATATCGTCCTTTGTTATAAGGAAAACGTTGATAATTTCGCGCTTTGCAGAGAACGATTTACCACTCCCAGGTGTCCCAAAGAATAGTCCATTTCGGATTTTTAAGCTCCTTTCTATTTGCTATGATGAGGTTGCTTGACAGCGCATTTAAGCCGTAATAAAGGGCTTCGCCACGCATAAAAAGCTCCTGTGTTGTGAACGGCACAAAAATAGCCGTACTTGATGTTGTAAGACCACGCTGAATTTCAATCTGATTAAGCCCAAGGGGTAAGCTACTCATTAACCCTTGTTCTTGTTGGAAGTCAAGGCGTTTCAGGGCACAATTATATTTTTGCGCCACGCCTGCCGCTTGAAAAACATTGTTTTCCAGTCTACGCTTGTTTTTGGCGGTGTTTAAAATGATGACCGTCACCAAAAACATACGCTCGTTACGACTTTGCAAGTCAGTCAATAGGTTTTGCGCTTCTTTGCCATAGGTCACAAGGTCAGGCGGCAAAACGTCCATGTCATACCCTGAGCGCACTGCCTTTTTTTGCTCCTCAATGCGCATTTTATCAAGGTCTGACAACTTACGCTTTATGGTTTTAATGGCTTCCGCTTGGTCAACACTTTTTATATGAAGATTAACCGTCACGGCATCGTCCATGTCGAGAAAGTCTGCTAGCATGCGGTCGGTGAGTTCTGGTGCTAATATTTGCACAAAGCTAACCGCACCAATGGTTGTACCCATGCGGAACGTCTTGCTGTCACGAAAGTCAAAGCTAGTTGGCGAGATGTAATCCTTTGTGGAAAGTCCTGTTTTGGCAATGTTATTCCAGTTAAAGTGCAATTTTTCAGTGCCATCGGGATAAAATTGACCGTGGAGAACCTCCAACCGTTCCAGCCCGTTAAGTGAACGTGCTTTTACGCCCAACACCTTGAAATTGGCTAGTATATCGGATTCCACACGTTCTATACGTGGCTTTGCTTCTTTCAAATTGGTTGCTTCAATGCCGAAAGTGATATATTTTGTTTTAACAAGTCCATTATTTCCTTTGGCAAGCTGATTTTTTAGCATGTCGCCGTACTCCACACGAATGGAGTTAAAATCGTCATCCTGCTCTGGAATGTCAATGGATTGCTGAAATTCCTTGATGTTGCCACGCTGATTAATAAACGAAAACTGAAAGCTGATGGAGCTGTCAAAGTAGTTTAGAAAGTCGCAGTAACTCTCGAAAATCTGTGTTTTGTCCTCATTTTGCGCCAACTGGTAGTTAATATCTTGGAAGATAATCGTTTTGGTGTAAAATTTGTTTGTGACCTTGCAAACACCATCTTTGTAAATTTCCTTGTATGGAATGGATTGTTGGACGGTATTTGGCGCTGTTTTTGCACCAAATAGCCGTTGCATCAATGATTCCGACATGCTACTGGTTTTCTTTTGCTGTGCGGCTGTTGTTGTGTTTTTATTGTTTTTAGGGTTCTTATTAGGCATGGATTTTAAATCAGCTCTGTTATTTTTTGCTTGTCTTACGTTTTGCTGTAGGCGTTTTTCTTGCTGTGCCTGCTGTTTTGTTTTGGTTGACAATGGACGTTACCTCCTGTTCTTTTTGGATTGTGGTGTAGAAATTTTCTGTCTTATAGGCGCGCTTGCCTGGAAAGAAAAATCGTGAGCGTAAAATGTTGCGCAAAATCTTTTCTGCTGGCTGTCCATCTTTTTCATACATGGCAAGAAGAAAAAACGGCAGCATCAAGCCAATCATGACTAATACTGCCGCGCTGTTGCCGATGGTTGTACGGGTTAACATATAAACTGGAACGCCAATGGCTCCTGCGATGGAAAAGCAGATTAGCTGGCGTTTTGTTAAATTTAGAGCAACTTTCGTTTTGACTCGATTTAAATCTTTTGGTACTGGTACAAATGGCATGTTATTGGAAAACCTCCTTTCGGGTGATATGGCTTAAAATATGTGCTACTGTGCTGACCGACCAGCCATTTCCCACGCACTTATAACGTTGCGTATTGCTGATAGGTACAGTCTTTTCACTATCATTAATACCAAAAGCTGTGTAGTCATCGGGTAGTGTTTGGCATCGTTCAGCTTCTTTTGGAGTGAGTTTACGAACAATATAATCACCGTCGGGCAAATTAACTTTGTAAAGTCCAGTTTTTCCGCCACGCCCACCGCCATTTGCAGAAATGCAGACCGTTTTGCCGTGAACGCTATAAATCCTCTCGCCTTGACCACCTTTATTTACAATGCCAACACGAACAGGCTGGCAAACAACGCTATCTGTTAAAACTGTTGTCAGTGCGTTCAATTTGCCATCATTTCGGACTTCAAGTCGTTTGAAACGCCCACTTTTGTCCTCTCGTGTGCGAAGTGCGGCACCCACTTCATGGGCGCAATAAAGACCTGTTTTATTCCTCATAAGCATAGACAAGGCATTTTCTTTGTGCATTGTTGCGACAATTGTTTGCGATTTATCGGCAAGGGCAATCGGCTCATAGACCATGTTTCGTTGCCCACTCTGCTTTTGTGGTGAGGAATGATTACCGCCTTTGTAATAGCAAGCGTCAATGCAGTGGGATTTTTCGCCGTATGGCAAACCAGTTTCTAAAATGTCTTTGAGCAAAATTCCTTTGTCCATCGGCTGTGTGACGTTTGGAATATTCGTCCAATATAACCGCTTACGTTGTTGTGCCGATACCAGTGCCGAATTAATTAAAATCGGTTCAATACCAAGTTCCTCCGTGATGTATTCTTTAATGCTTTTTGGCATTGACGCTACGTTTTCATATAAAAAATAGCGAGGGCGAATGGCACTCACTGCATTTACATAACGCATGAACAATTTCCACCCAATGCCTGTTTTATCAACCTCTCTGTTGTTTTTGGCAATTGACCAAAACGTACACGGACTGCCACCAATAACCATATCAAAGCCAGTAAACTCTGAGAAATTAGCATTTAAAACGTCGCCATGTTGCGTAATATCGGGATAATTGTAACGGCTTATGGACTTTGCATATTTGTCAATTTCAAAAGCCGCATATCTTTTCACCTTAATTCCAACACGTTCAAGGGCAACTCTGCCACAGGAAATGCCGTCAAAAAGCGATACAACTTGTAATTCATCAGTTAAAATAATCAACCCCTTTTGTGATTTCGCTAATAATGTTATAAAATAATGTCAGATGTAATTTCATTGCCCCATGCACTCCAACCATCAAATTTTTGCCTTGCAAACAGCTCAACACGGGGAATATCACCCATAAGTTGAACAATACGGTCACGAGCTTCATCAGGCTTTTTGCTGTGTGCTTCAATGGGTGTGTCGATAATTTGCCTAACGCTTTTAGAAACACGTTTTGGGTGTCCCTTTGTGGCAAGCAAACAAATTTCTGCATTTGCACGAACCCAATGACCCAAGCCAACAAACCAACCAGGGGATTTACGGTTGCTTTTGCACCAAACAAAAGCCACGGTTTTATAGGTAAACCCCCAAGCCTTGATAACTTCAAATGCTTGTGGCAAATTGGGGAATGTGGCTCATAAAAATAATACAGAATCTTTGGCGGCTATATCAGCCACAGGAAGTGCGCTGATTTCCTCAATGCTCATGGTTGGGTAATGGTTTTCGGCGCTTCTTCCAGAGCCTTTTTTGCTCCAAACTTTGTATTCCCAAGCAGGGTCGGCGTATATAATTTCAAACTTTTTGTCATTCAAATATTTTCTCCTTTCGTTTTTTTTAGGGCATAGGAAAAGCGCCTTTTCAGTTACAAAAAGACGCTTTAAGCCCATTTTTTATAAATTAGTGGAATATTGACTTTGAAACGCTACCTGTTTTGAACAGGGTGAAACAGAGCAACGCTGTATAACCAGCGCAACCCCAAATTGCCATGTGAACGCTATCGGCGGTGGCGATGCCTTGAATTAGCACAGCATAAATCGCCACGCAAACCATGATGAGGAAGCCTTGAAAACCCAGTGCGAACAGTGCTTTGAGGTAATTATTGCCCATCCCGCCCCATTCTTTATTTACCATGGTGGACAGTGGGATAGGTGCAACGGAGATGGTCAGGTAAATTTCAATCATGCGCCCATATACAATAATGAACACGCAAATTGACATTGCGGTGATACATAACGATACAATGGAAGTCTGCATCCACAGCCCCAAAAGTCCCCACATATCCATTGCGTCCAGTTGGGTTTGCAGCGTGGCGAGTGCGTCGGCATTGCCGATTTCCAAGCTACCACTAATAATGCCTGCACTTTGGTTTACAACATGTTGCGCCATGCCAAACACGCCCATGACAATATCGAAGGTGTGCGTAAGAATGTACGTCGCAACAAAGGTTTTGAATATCCATTTATACAGATTGCAAAAGTTTCAAAATCGTGCATGTTGTTTTTTTTTCAATGATGAGCTGTATCAGTTCGTAACACAGCACGAACGTTAGGATCATTCCCGCAATGGGGATAATAACGGTTTCAGACAGGGTTTTAATCATGGAAAAAACGCCAGAATTCCAACCTTCTGGCGTTTGGTCAACCTGTGCGGCAATATCGCCCACCTGTTGGTTGATGGCATCAAACATGCCCTCAAAACTTCCCATGATGGCGTCGATTAAACCCTGCTTAATCCATTCGGTGATTTTCTCAAGCAGGCTATCCATACTTCTTAACCGAACAAGCCGCTAAGCAAAGGCACCAAGTTTAGACCGATTAAAACGACACCTCCACCGGCCATTAATTGCTTGATTCCCTGGCTTTTTGCGCCTGGATTGTCGTTTCCGTAGCCCTCTAAAAGGTTGATAACTCCCCATACTGCGAGGCCAGCCCCTAATGCTACAACGAGCGTAGACAATGTTGAAATTGCTTCTCCGAAAAATTCCATAAATTCATTTCCTCCCTTAAATTAAGTTGATAGTTGACAGTGACATTTCATAAAAAAAGAGCCATAAGGCTCATGTTGGACGTAAAAAAGCCCACCGGTTAGAATTAATCTAAGCGGTGGGCTTTGTGTTTGGCAATGGTTCATCAGGCAGGTCAACTTCGTAAACCTCATAAACATCGTCTGGTTTGACTTTTAACTTTGTGCTTAAAAAACGCTCAATGTTAAAAGTGTTTTTCTTGTTGAAGTCAGCCAAATACTTGTAGTTCGGGTGTTTCGTAATGTCGTACTTGGCTGAAAAAAATGGTCTTACACCACGGAGCTGTAAAATGCACTTACTGCCGTCCATGACCGCCAATTCGTCGATTGTCATTAGCTCCTTTCCCAATTTCTGAAAATTTTGCCCGTGGGATTCTTGATTTCCCTTGGTAACGCTGGTATTGAACATGTCGATGGTTTCTTTGCCGAGGGTTTTGGAAAGTTCCTCTAAAGTGGTTTTTTCTTTACCACCCAGGAACAATGTAGTGTCACAATTGCCGATTATGGTATCGCAATTTTCCTTGTAAATCGCCTTTAGTTGCGATTGTGCCTGCAAAATTACGCAAGCAGAAATTTCACGGCTACGAATGGTTGCAATGAGCTTTTCAAATTTTGGGATCAACCCGATGTTGGCAAATTCATCCAGAAGGCATCTCACGTGGACTGGCAGGCGGCCATTATAAATGTTGTCCGCCTTGTCACATAAAAGGTTGAATAACTGTGAATACATCATGGCTACAAGAAAATTAAAGCTATCATCGGTGTCCGATATGATTACAAAAAGCCCTGTTTTACAGTCACCGATGGTGTCTAGCTCCATCTCATCGTATGCAATTAAATCTCGCAACTCTTTGATGTCGAAGGGTGCTAACCTTGCGCCACAACTAATTAAAATTGATTTAGCTGTTTTGCCTGCCGCAAGCTTATATTTCTTATATTGCCGTACCGCAAAGTGTTGTGGGTCACGTTCCTCCAAACCATCAAACAAGTAATCTACAATGTTTTTGAATCGCCTCATCGTCCTCGCGAACCTCCATTGAATTTATCATTTCAACTAGCGTGTTCATGTTACGTTCTTCTTCTGGCCCCTCGTAGTGAATGTACCCGATTAATGCCGTGTATAAGAGGGTTTCAGCCTTTGTCCAAAACTCATCACCGCCTTTCTGGTCGCCTTTTGGTGTTTGAAATGAGAGCAGTCACAAGCTTTAGAATATCCTTTTCTGAACGGATATAGGCGAACGGATTGTAGTGCATACTTTTGTTAAAATCAATGGTGTTGAGAACTTTTATACGGTAGTCATTACGCTGTAGCATTTTGCCACATTCCACTAAAACCGTACCCTTCGGATCGGTTACAACAAAGCTAACTGGGTAATCTTTGGATTGACACTGCATGAGATTTGGTTTGAGCCAAAACCTTGTTTTTCCGCTACCAGAGCCACCGATGACCAGCACGTTTTTATTACGTGCATATTTGGGTGAGCTTGGGCGGCTGTTCATGGTTAGGCTTTCGGTTTGGGTTAAAATGACGTTGTTATGCGGTTTTGAGTCTACGTAAGGCTTGATGTCCTCGGATTTTCCCCATCTCGCGGTGCCATATTCTACGTTTTTGCGGTACTTCTTGGCGTTTTTGCCACGAAAATAGACAAGCGCATAAATTGCAACTGCACCAATAATCCCCACTAGCATATCTCTTGGGTGAAAAGAGGGGATAGGGGTTGCCATAGCAGTATTTATCGTGAGAATACTGCCTGTCAGCTTTGCGCCAAAATTGGCGCCAGGTGCTAATCTGTAGGCTTCACCAAGTTTACAAAAGAACCAACACACAAAAGGCATATGGCATGTTGGGCAAAAAGTATTTTTTGAGAGCAGGGGTAATGTTTATAATTCACGCCCCCTGTCCTTGTTTCTGGTTTTGTCGGTGACTTGCGTTACCACAAGCTCCTTTAATTTGCGCATAACCCCAAGAATAGACGTTTTTTCGGGTGTGGCACGTTTGGCGGCTTTTGCAGAAAACTCTTTAAAAGCAATGGTTAGCGCATCGGCATCTTTGGCTTTGAAAAACACAATCCACTTTGGCGGTGTTTCGGTTGTGTCCTTTTTAAGTGCAAAGTCTACGCCATATTTTCGTGCAACACGTTCAAAGGACTTGATGTTGTGGTCGGTAATTTCAATGTTGGAAACGCCGCCACCTTGCTTCACGAGCTGCTTTACCGATTGTTTGCCTTTAAAAATCTTGGGCGGCTGTTTTCCTTTCTTGTCCATTTCTGAAAGCAACTTTTTCATCGCCATCATCAACATTTTACTGGTGAGCTTGCCGCCCTTTTATCACCAGTGCAACGGTTTTTTCGTTCACTTGTTCTTGCGTAAAATCCTCTCCCTTCCATTATAATGATGGTAGCTGGCGGTGGTCGTGCCTGTTTTGGAGGTGCTAAATCAGGCAAGGAGATTTTCCATTTCCATACAAGGCAAAATGCCGTAGCCTTTTAAATATTCGTAAATGAAATATCTGCCAGCTTGGGTCCAATAAGTGTGGATAGTCGCTATTTTCCCTTTCACCATGTACGTTTTTGAGTCGGTGTAGCCACGGTTTGTAAACTCTTGATATAAAACCCACGTCCCAGAAACACGATATTGTATGCCACAATCATGAAGCAGCTTATTGAATTTCATAGCAGAATAGCCATAATCTTTTGCAATTAGGCTAATGGCAACGGCATTGGTCGCTTCAAGAATGACATCACAATATTTTGCTTTTGGTTGAAGCTCACAAACCTCATCTTCGAGTTCGTCAACCGCATCTTCAAGCTCACCTACGGATTCTTTTAACTCGACAACAATCTCTACAAGCTCAGAACTTTTTTCTCTTTCAAGCAACAAGCTGTTTAGCAGCTCTGATGTAAATTCCGTGTTGTTCAACATTTTGAGTAAAGTTTCTTCGGTGATGTATGCGCCGTTTTTTCTGATGCTTGGTAAAATCTCAGATGTAACCCAGCGTTTGAAGGCCTTGGCGGTTGGAAGTTTAGACGAGAGGATAAGGCTGTATAATCCAGACTCATTGATGACCGTTGCAGTTCTATTTTGACCTGAGGTAACGAAACGGTACCCCAGCTTATCTTCGCTGTCCACATGATCGCCTAATGCTTTTTTTGTATTTGCGTAACCTAAAACCTCCGCAATATCTTTCCCGACAAACCACGATTGCCCATTAATTTCAATGCACCTAACTTTGCCAAACTCCTCGTTCTCAAAAATCTGCATTTCGTTTTTTACCATAATATCAATCCCTTCATTGTAATTGTGATTTAAATAGAAATAGCCGCCCTTTTTGTAGGACGGCCGATTTTGCATTGATTATTTTTTTCTTGTAAAACTGTTTGGAGCATGTCGTTAAAATCTTTTCCAGAGGTTGGCTGTAATATTGAAACGTTATATTTACCGACCAGCGGGTGTGGCGTTTTTGCCAGTTGGGTGTATATTTTCCATTCGGCTTCTTGCCCGACGGTGTCGTTATCCAAGCAAAGGCACACGCTATTTATTTTTTGTGGTCGTTTAAATATTGCATAAGTGCGAGTTTTGATGTGCCGCCTAACGATATGCGATGAACGCAATCCCAAGCATCACCGTAGCCAAACTGCTTATCTAACGTTGCCGCCGAAAGTGCATCAATCGGGCTTTCATAACAAAACAAGGTACTGCTGTTTGTCCCTCTTGTTGGAACGCTAAAACTGTAACGCTTGTCAGAACCAAGTACATCTTGCTTGAAATTGCCTATAAAGCTACGCAATGCCGCAAATTTTGCTTTATCACCGTCAAAGCCGATAAATACGCAGTTTTTCGTCTTAGCGCTTTCGTAAAGAACACCTGCTGAAATACAATGTTTGATGATGTCTTTATCAATGCCACGGCTCTGCAAATAGGCTATAACACTGTCGTTGTTGGCATTTACTGGCGGTAAGACAAAAGCTTTCGGTGGTAATGATTTTATAACTGTAGTAGGCGGTGCTCTCCCTTGACTAAATGCGTGTGGTGTGATTATTTGTTCATTTGATAGCAACTTTACAGCATCTACAAACTCCATTCCACGAACATGAATGAGGAAATCCAATGCATTTCTGCCTCCAATATCTTTGCTCCACCAGTGCCAAAAACCGTTAGAAATTTTTAAGCTATCGTGTTCTTTTAGGCAATATTCATTTCGACCACACTTGCGAATTGCCCACGGTTCATGGGTTTGCAGGTAGGTGAGCAAGTCTAATTCCTTCGCCTGTGTAATTTGTTCTTTATTTACGCCCGCCATTTCTTGCCCCCTTGTCCGCTATTTTTTTCATTGCAGTTTTTAAACATGAGCCATCACTAAACCAACAAATGAAACCATGTTTCGGGTATGGACAGTCTACACAAAGCTCACCTCTTTCCGTACAATAAACGTGCCCGTTATCAGTTCCTAAAGGCTCCCGCATTGGCACGATAAGCGGTAAACCATTCCTTCTATTCAATTTATCATCTCCCATTTTTGCATACGAAAAAAGTGGCTAGAGCAAAACGATAATCGTTTTGCTCTAGCCACTTAATGCTGCTTATTATTTAGTTTTTTGTTATTAACGCGATACCTTTGACTCATTGAGATTCAAATTCTATACTTTATATGTGACTGTTTAAAGGTGGTGAAAATTCAGGAACAAATACAATAAGATTGCGGCGCCCTCTCGGAAAAGATACGCACCGCAATCCCATCAGCAGCTACCAAAATGGCAGACTACATAAATAATATAACATATGAAGTTGCGCCATTCAAGTAGCTGTATTAAAAAACAGCGAAAGGACTTGATTTTGTGAAATCCATTTTAAAAGAACTGTACTATGGCAGGGTAGCGCCCTTTGAAAACGCTGGCTCGAAAGACCCAGAAAGCCCTGTTCTACAAGCCAAAATCAGTGAAGAAAAGGAGTTTTTCAAAAGTATGATGTCCGATGAAGATTTCAAACGCCTTGAACAGTTGGAAACTTTGTACACCGAGGAATCAGAATTGCAAGATGTGGAAGCGTTTAGACGTGGCTTCCGATTGGCGACACTTCTCATGATAGAAATTTTCACCAGCGAGAAAATATCCGCACCGCTAAAGCAATAATACCTTCAAGAGTACGGAAAAGCCTTGAAACTGTTAATCGCAGTTTCAAGGCTTTTTGATACGCTCGAATAAGTTTGAAGTCATGTTAGTTGCTGTGAATGTGGCTGTTTCTTGCTCCAACCGTCTAAAAGTTTAATGATGGTATCTTCCATTTGCTTTGGTGTAAACTCGCCTGGAAAATATTTTTTCAGACGGTCGCCTGTGAGAGTTACCTTAGTTACATCTTTTTTTCTAGCGGACATAATCGTGTCGATAGTATCTTCCGTCAATTTGCCATCTTGGCTATATTTTTTAAGTTTCTGTGCTTGTGAAAGCGATGGGGTAGCTTCTTCCTTTGCCATAATATCTAGCAGTATAATTTGTTCAGCTTGTTGCAAATAGGATAATTCTACCGCTGGATTAAAGGCGATTTTCTTTATATCAACCATGTTCAGCAGGTCTGGGACAAGCTCTGTTAAGGCGGATATACCGCTTTATTTGATTGCGACTTTCGCCAATTTGTTCAGCCACTATCTCTACAGATTTTTTACCGTTTAACTTGTGCCCAAGTTGGGCGCAAGTTAAATCTGACCGTGAACCTTGCCTTTTCATGGCATCCAACTTCATTTTGTAGGCGAAAGCCCTCTCGCTAAACAGGAGCGTTTCTCGTTGCAAATTACTATCAACCATAATTATAGTGGCGGCATCATCGTCCAATTCACGAACGATTACAGGCATGGTTTCTTTCATATCCGCCAGTAGCTTTTGGTCGGGCAATCGCTGGAATTAGTACGCCATGATTTTTAATGCTTTCAGCAGTGTCTTGCATTTTATCATCATCAAGCACCTTAAAAGGGTGGTTTTCAAAGGGGAACAACTCTGATAGCGGAATTTCTCTAACTTGTTCAAAAGAGTTATCCGTTTTTGTAACGTTTTCAATCTGAAGAATATTATCGTTACTTATGACAGCGACTGTGCTTACACTTGCCTTTCTAGCCATTCGCAAGCACCCCCCTTGTTATTGCTATACGCTGCCACAAGTTTCCCTTTTAGTTCATGCTTATAAATGCTCTTGCCCATACAAAATCCTCCTTTTTGGGGAGATAAAATTTATTCCTAATATAACATGCGCTATATTTAAGCAATATTTTATCCCCGTTTTTGGTTTAATATAATAGTGAAAAAGATAGATCCATACCCGTAATTCCTTGTTATTACAAGGTTTC
>JAGWCC010001478.1:0-38982 GCA_022651775.1 Drusus annulatus | reverse complement strand
ATTTCATCAGGGCGATACGAGTGTCTACCACTCTGTAACGTGCCGCAAATATACTATATATCATTTTATATGAATTGAATGTGTTATGAGACACATTAATTAAATAAAATTTATTTGCGCACGCCGGGATTGAACCCGCGACCTCTAGACTCGTAGTCGAGCCTCTTACCACTCAACCATAGAGGCCGTCATATATAGGGTCTAAAAGTATTTGAAAGCAACATCGCATCGTCTAATCTTTGTGATTTCTCTTAAAAACACGATTTTCTCACCCTTAGCCAAACCAAACATTTTTTTGCTGGTATCACAAAATGCACACTCATTTAAATTTAATGTTATTCTAGTGTTCTCATTGTTCTGTTATTTTATATTTTGTTCTCCCTCTGCATGTATATACAACCGTGCACTTTGTATTTTTTGTTTAGTTTAATTTTGTTCCCTGGTGATGCTCAGGCTAAGCGAAACCGGTCAGTTATAAAAATTACAATAATATTCGTGGTCTTGAACAAAGATTTGTAATCCCTTTGTCGATCCGACAAAGATGTATAAAAACAAAAATGTTTAAGCGAGCATTTTTCCATCGAACAATACAAATGAGGGGGTGTAAAGCAAAGACAGTAATCTTTTTCTTCCTAAATTATTTGTTAAAAAGTTGATAAAGCGCTTTAAACACCATTCTTTCATGAATATAAAGATACATTCAGAGATTGCTGTTTCAAATTGTTCCTAGTTTAATTTCGACAAACATTTTGATACGCAAAATTTTCTGTTTCTTTACAATAATCATTCAAGAGTTGACAATGCTACAGAACCGTTTTTGTAGATTGCTGGCTTTTCTTCTAAACCCCTCAAATACAAGATTGTTTTTATTTTATTATTTAGATATTTCATTTAAATTAAAACTTTATGTTTAATTCATTAGACTTTTATGTTATTTGGTATCAGAAATTATTATTTTCACACGACACATACAATTTTTTTCAGATAATTTTATAAGCACTACTTAAATTCATAGGTTATATAAACATAAGTTATTATTTTTATTACATACAAAATTAGAAACAAATACACATATTGTCGCCGGGAAGGCGAAAGGGCAGAAGCGCCATTTTGGTAAATTTATACCAGAGCACTTTAATTATATTTTTTTACAAGTCTCACTACATGCTATGATTTTTTTTAAGTTAATTCAGGTAACGCAATGCTCTCACTGATTTACCTGAAGCGACAAAAATCTAATAAAGTCCCAAACTTGTATCGCTTGAGTTAAGCCTTCTCCCAAATGGTAAATATATTTCAGATGGCTGAAGGGCCACAGAGGTCTTCAGAATCAAAAGAGTCGCAGAAAAAAAACTGATCAAAACTGCATATTTAACTCATTTTTGACCAAAGTGTCGCTTAAGCCCTTTTGCCTTTCCAGCGACTATATATATATTTATTTTACCTTCAAGTACGTACATAAATAATGATACATAATGTTCTAAAACAACCCTTGAAATCAATATTCCTTAGAATAAATTCACAACATATTTTATTACTTCATTTCATTTTTTTTAAATATTTAATAGCAATTGGTAATTCGTCAAATATCTTTATAGCTCCGTAATTCAATGACTTTTGACTTTTTCTGATAAATAGTCTTAATTGATCTCTATTTCTCGTATCACTTTTGTGCCTGTGCTGGAAATTCATCTCCGCCATTCATTTTTTTGTAGATTTAAAAAAAAGTATAAATAGTGAGATAAACACAGTTTTTTTTTTGCAATAACCAGTTCGTTGAACGTATTTATCATTTTTGTTTATCGTTTCCGTACCTGAAAGTGAAAATCAACCGTACGATCCGAAAGGGGGCGGCGTAGTTACCCAATTTCCTTTTCAAACTCTCGTCCGGGGTTACATTAGAACCCCCGTTCGGCTGGGTAGTGTTAACGCGTGGCCCAATCGACCAAGGTTTGTAATCCAGGTTTAACACATTCCCTAAGCTAGATGTGGTAATCTCTGTCCGAACAGAGTGTTTAATCGGAAGGGCTGAATCCATCAATGGGGCTAATCGCGGTTAGAACTGCCCAAACACACAACATACACTTACAATGTGTAACGTCGGCTCATTGAATTGCTCAGGATGCATCAACATATCGTAAGGAGGATTTCAACTAGTGTCAATAGTGAAACAGGTGTTAATTCTACTGAAGAGATAAACAAGTAGGAGTGTGTTGTAGGCGTGTCTATGTGCCCGAAGTAAGCTTATTTTTAAATATCTAAATTATTTTTTCAAACTATGATTACTTTCATTGGCCTGTATGGGGCTTAGGAATCAAAACGTTTTATAAAAAATGAGCTTTTATCAGTTTTCTTTCAAATTGGTAGGTATACGAGTATTTCAAACTTTTTTTAAATCAATACCAAAAATGCTGAGAACAATGTACTAGAAAAAATATTAGAATAGGTTCAGGAAAATAACTTATAACTCGCCCAAATATTGAACGGTTTTATACTTTTTTGTTGTTGATAATTGAATAAAATAGTTTTAAAAAGTTTTATAGCCTTTTCAACCGGCTTCATTGAGGTAAAGTTAGAGTTGAGAGTCGAGTGTGGGTTTGTAAAAAATAAAAACCTGACAAAAGTTTTATCTGTTTTTGGGAACGGACCCGGTTTCGATCGAACGCGCGGGGAGAACCCCTTAAACCAGATGAAGATACATGATCGTTTTTGAACTAGTCAGTCACACTGACCCAAGGGATTATACTTAAAAGCTTTATTAGTGTGGCACATTGCAATTCAAAAATTTCTTCCACCGGTTGCAAAGGGATAAACGTAAATAAAAATATTCTTACTTTTTGGGAACGTCTATATATAGACTCTAAGCAGTTGCAACAGTTCAATGCTAATGATTTAAAAAATACATTTTTTTTACTTTATTCCAGTATTTTATTTATTCAAGACCTTACCGGTTTCACCTTATAACTGGCTTCTTCAGACTGGTACAATTTTAAGTTAATCTATGACATATACGAGTATACTATTAGTGTCCGGAATGGACGCTTATTGAGTCTCATAGTGAATATCTGTGACTTAAGGTTTTGTTTTATTGCTGACAGAGGCGGCTTTACAATAACATTCACTACAATCTGCTACAATTTCTTCGAAACTGAATTCAAATATATCACACGATTGGTCAGAATTCTACTTCATTATAACATACCTTTTGTAAAAAACTATTTCCGCAATCAAAAGTCGAATTTCACCATTATTCACCTCGCTAGGACAAAAGCAGCTTCTTCCTGGTGACTGATTCGACATACTTGACTCGCAATATGTCCTGCTTCCATAGTATAGGTATGACTTAAAATGATGAAACGCTTTGAGTACGCCCATTTAATAAGAATTTATATACTTGAATTTTCTTACAGTAGAAATTTGATTTTAAAGTAAACTTTTAATATTCCACTTCGAAACACTTTTGTTTCATAACATGTGGGAATGTAGCGATTAATGTCATTTAAATTTAGAAAGTTTTTTATAATAAATAAAACTAAAATGGGATGTACATATTCACAGTTGTATTATCCCCAGTTATAGGTTTACGAAATAATCCATGAAATCTAAAAACAAATCATCGGATTATGACCATAATTTTTTTTAAAGAAGATTTTAATTTTATGTATTTTAAGGGTCAGCACTCAAGAATGACGCAAAACGTCACTAGCATTATAATACAAACAATACGACTAATGATTTTACTGCAAATTTTCTATGTGTATTTAGAAAAATGTCAGAGGTTTCCAGTGAATACAATTTTATATCTGTAATCTTTTAAATTCTATGAAAAACATACTAAAATGTTGGTAAAAGGTGCAGTTTGAAAACCAGCAAACGCATTTTTAACGTTTTACCTAAAATTCCAGTAAGTATTTCATTAGTAATTTAAAAGATTACTATTTTAAATAAAAAATAATTTTGTTTTAAGCCACTTTATTTATACACATATAAAAATTCGACCGGTTTCGGTTAGACTTAACCTTCATCAGGAACGTATAAGTTTATACTTATACGTTCCTGATGAAGGTTAAGTCTAACCGAAAACCGGTCGAATTGTTATATGTGTATAAATAAAGTGGCTTAAAACAAAATTATTTTACATTTAAATTATAATGTCAAGCTACAAAGTGTTTGCTTCCTTCGATAAAAGATTACTGTTAAAAAATTGTATTCACTGGAAACCATGGACATTTTTCTAACTACCGATAGAAAATTTGCAGATAAATCATTTATCGAATTGCTTGTATTAGAATGCTACAAAGTAACTTTTAGCGTCATTCTTGAGTGCTGACCCTTAAAATACATAAAATTAAAATTCATTTTTTTTATTGACATAATCCGATGATTTGTTTTTGGATTTCATGGATTATTTCGTATGACTAGGGTTTACTTTGTAGTTTTGCTTGTACTAGCAAAACAAAAAGTGTGTATTTTTGGGTGCTGACCCTGAATACACGATTGAAAAGCAACGAATGTCAAGCTAGTTCAACCGTAGTATCGTCGAAGTTTCCGCTAGTTAAAACAAATTTGTAATAATTATTGATTTGATCAAGTCAATGAACAACCGGCTTCTGATTGGTTGTGGATTTGGTTCAAATCAATAATCACAAAACAGGTTTTTTTTCAAAACTCGTTTCAAATAATTAACGCTTACATCTCAACAAACACTCGATTTTTCGTTCCTAAAGCCAGTGGCTTGGATTAATTTCTATGTCAGGATTCTGATTATGTGTCGAACTCAATTTTACCCTATGGGTGAGTTTGGTTCAAACCAATTCTGGGGCAACGATGTGTGAAACAAACTGTCAAGAATGAAAGCATCAAAAATATCCGAAAAATAAGTAATACTCGGTAAAGCTTTAAATTAAGGCTTTAAACATTATTAATTCTAATCACTTTCTGGAAAGGAGTGTTTCGATCTGAATTTCGTCGAGTCCAATAAGTCTTCATTTATGTGGTAGTCTATTCCAAGCTTCGGTTCCTGATACTACTACGAAAGCTTTCAAGAGCGATCTCCGAACAATGAATGTGATCTGCCCTTTGATTTACTGATCTAAGAGATGATTGCCAAGAAATATTCTCTTAGTTTTTAAGGTTGTATTCGTTGAATTCACAACAATAATAGCATGAAATCAGTATAATTATTGCTAAATATGTATATCGCTTCTTACGAGGAATTGAATGAAAATTAGAGCGAGAAAGAGACTCTTTTTAATTTTCGCGGGCTGTGTACATTCGATTATCGTTTTTTTTTATTATGGTACACATATCTTTATCATATGTTAGCATTATCAGCAATTTTGATCCTTTTTTTTCAAAGTAAAAAATCGAAGAACACACAAAAACGTGACTAACCTTTCCAGTTGTCAAAAACAAACCACTAATCCAAAATGGCTGATAATGCTAACATATGATAAACATACGTGTACCAACATAACAAAAAAAAACGATAATCGAATGTACACAGCTTGCGAAAATTCAAAATTCACCTTTTCTTTTGAACAGGCTATGTATGTTGTTTCTGTCTCGTTATATTTGTTGTTTCTTTCTTATCAATTTTATACCATAATTATTAACTTCATATACAATTATTGTTATATTACTTTATTGTTACACTTGCTATACTATGTACTAGCTAGCTGTTGAAATTTTTTCATAATCTTTCGCTTAAAAAAGTAAAATGTTTTTTTCATTGTTGATTTGAGCTTCTAACATATTTTTGGTAAAATTATGTGTTTTTAATTGAATTTGTTTATTCTACTAAGTAAATTTAACATAGTATATGTTTGTCTTAAGCTACTTTTTCACTGTTTTAAAGTTTTTTTTTATTCATATTAAAATTATAATTTTTCACTCCGTAGAACTCTGAATAATTCTTTTGGGTGGTATAATATTCTTTTTCTTTTCAATTTCATTTTTTATTGAAGTAATCACTAACATGGATTAAATATTTATGTTTTGATGAAACACAATACCCGTTTTCCTGCCAAAAGAATTGTTGATGAATGAATGGAAAGTGTTGATAAAACTTTTTGAAAAGCCTTTCAGAGATTTAAAAAATACCTTTTTGAAATAATTTTTTGTTTTTTCCCTTTAGGGTATACAGAGTAGACGGTGGGTGTCAATCATTCTCTCTCTAAATCTCTCCCAAATTAATTCATTTTTAACATATCTCTTTTTAATATGTAGCAAAAGTTAAATACAATACGATTTATAGTAAAATAAAACATTCCTTGATCCGAGCACTTGTTATTAAAAAATGCTTATTAGCTTTGTTATGTTACACTTGTTTTGCTATATATGTACTTACAATGGGCGTTTATCAAAATGAATAAATAACAAAATCTTCATTAGAAAAGCGTAGGAAAGAATTTAATTTCAGCATTTTTTAAATTATTAATTGTATTATTGACTCACCCTTCTTTGTTTGCAACTCATCTAGTTCAAAATTCCTTGCCGCAGACTCAGAAACAATGAATTGCTGTTCCTCAATCATCACTCTTCTAATTATGGGTATCCATCTCCACTGTCCAGAATATGGAGACTTGTTAACTCAAGCCATGGTCTTGAATTTTTGGTACCAGTCGACAATGATGTTCGTCATTCTTTACGACTCAACTAAAACCTTTGACGTGAATGTTTTTCCAATGTATATTATTGTCCTATTTTTATCATTGCTTCATTAAAATATTATGTTTGTGCTGTTCTTTCTCTGGAAAATGGTCCGTTAGTATATAAATAAATAGTCGATAAGTGAGTGTTCATACGGTTAACTGGCTCGTAGTGGTAAGACGCTCGACTACGAATCCAAAAGTCGCGGGTTCAAACCCGGCGTGCGCCAATAACTTTTATTTAATTAATATGTGTCATAACACATTTAATTTATATATATTATTAAAATGTATATTCGCGGCACGTTCTAGAGTGGTAGATACTTTGAGTATCGCCCTGGTGAAAGACCGCCATTCAGAATTCAAACGTTGCTAGAAATGGCTTCTTTATCCGTGTTTGGTAGCCAGATCTGAATAGCCAGGTACTTCCCAACCTTCCCCTTCCCCATCTCCTTCCCCTCCACACTACCTTCAGCCTCACAACATACCACTGTTGGGGATGCCATAGTCTCACTGGCTCTAGACGGTTGGGAGCAGTTGAGACTATTGTGCGGTATTCACGTAAAAAAAAAATGCAGTAATTCGAGTATATCTCAAGCCAATATTCTAAACAGTGCAAGTCACATCTACCTCATGTAAATATCGATTTTATTTTTTGCGTTCGGGGGCATCATTTGAACACGTTTCGTCAATAGAGTGCGTCTGACGCTTAAAAAGTATACGAGGTCACGCCGGTGTAAACACCACAGAAATATGTGAAAACCAGAATCGTCAAGATCGAGTCAATTGAATAAATACAAACATAAACAAAGGTAGATATGCGCAGAGCGGCGATGGCGGATACTTGGGTTCGCTTGGATTGGAAGGAATAATAATAATAATATTTGGATAATTTGTATAGCGTCGTTTTTGTGAAAAATCACCTCAAGGGCGTTTATAAAGAGCCTGGGTAAATTTAAATAAGTTTTTTTTCCAATCAGCCTGTTTGACCCGATGTTGATTGAGAGGCTATCCGGGTCTCTTCCACCTCCCCCATGGCATGGCTATCAAGGCTGTGCCGCATATATATAAAAAAAGTGTTACACTATCATTAAATTCCCAAACAAACTGATAAATTAATAAATTCAATTAATGTATTTATGATGTTTAATTGGACATTGTTATGCAGAAAGAGTCCAACCCACAATTTAGTTCGAGTTTTACATGTTTTCCTATAGATAAATGCGAGATGTCTACCGGCTGAAAACATCCAAGCTCCAAATTATTTTTTAGTAATTAATTTTTTTACTTACACACAAAAGTTTAAAAACATCAAAATGTAGGATAATATAGGTTTTTTTTTAAATAAATACATTGATTACATATAAATTACATATTTATAATAATGCTCATAAAAAAAACTAATATTCAATTTACAAGTGCCGATTAGGCATATTGATGCTTTTGCATCGTCATATTTACAAACGCCTTTTTATCGCTTTCGTCCTTAGAGTATATAGAGTGGTATCAATCCAAGGCAGTGTAGTCAGTTTTTGGTGATTTTTACCGGACTCGGAGGACCTGGGCGTGGCTAAGACCAAGGCTAGGGTATGTATACATGCATTCATATCACTTATCGACATAATGTTTTTGTTTATTCGTATAACCACTTTTTCACAGTATTGATATCAAGAAAAATATAGCATCTAACCCAAAAAACGTTTAGTTGTGTCAAGTTTAGTGGCATAATAAAAAAATGTGGGCGGAGTCCCGTGGTGACCCAGGATCATTGTGACAGTACGTAGAAGCGGAGTATTATATTTGTTGTCTCTTTCTCTCTCATGGTGTACGACGTAAAAACCCGAAGAAAGTGATTTATCGCAAGTTTGTATCGGTTGGGTAAAAATAATTAGCTCTCTCTCCATGCATTGTTTCTCCAAGGTTTCATCTTTTTGGGGTTGGATGCTTTTGCATAACTACGTCTAATTAATCTCTACTCTTATGGGTAACTTTTTAATGTATTTACTCGTTTGTTCACTTTTTGTACTCCTTTAAAAATATGGATGTCTTTATAAAAATATTATTTAGTTTTGTTTTATAATTTTGTTCTTCCAGGAATGAGTTTTTTCGAACTCCTTGTACGATATTATTGTACTAATAAAAAATATATATAATTTTTTTTTACTAAAGATGGGATATTTATATACTTATGTATAATTTAAGAAGCACAATTAAAATTGGACAGCGTATCTTATAATCGACAAAATGATCTATGTCCTACTTAAGGGACAGCATACAAAAAAATACACTTTTTGGCTTTCTACTACAAGCAAAACTACAAATTATGTATCTGTTAATTATCTACGGGTAGTTATAAATCTGTCAAAGGTTTCCAGTGAATACAATTCTTAAACAGTAATATTTTTAATTATTTATAAAATTCATACTGGAATTTTAGGTAAAACGTTAAAAATGCCTTTGCTGGTTTTCAAACAGCACCTTTTACTGACATTTTAGTATGTTTTTCATAAAATTTAAAGGATTACAGTTTAAAAAAATGGTTTCTACTGGAAAAACCTCAGACATTTTTAACTACCCAGAGAAAAATTGCAGATAATAGATTTGTAGTATTGCTTGTATTAATAGAATGCTACAAAGTGACGTTTAGTGACATTGTTGATTGCTGACTGGGATGAAATTGTATAATTATTTTTTTTTAAATTACGTACTTTTTTTATTTATCATTTGTATTACAGACTGTGTCCATTTACTATACACATGAACAGTAACATAAACAGCAAATTAAGAGATATTGTTAACATGTCTCTTGAATTTTTTAAGGTTTATGTTGAAGATATCAAGAGACATGTTTTTAGTAGTACCATACCCCGTGTCATGCTGTGCTGAGCCAACACGTCTGTTCTGCCATGTGGAATACACAGCAGATCGCGCTGTCGCCCCTGGCAGTAGTTGTTTGGCACAAACAACTTATAGCATTCCAAGAGGTATGGATTGTCAATCAAATTATACATTGCGTGCTTTAAAAATATCCCTGGCATTATTACATTGCTATTTCGTTGTTTCCTCATCATTTATACACCTGCTATGCACGTGTATAAATATACAAGAATAAACACTTACGTTTGCTTGTTTCACTTCCGACTTTCGGAAAATCTAAAATAAGGTAAGAAAATATTTTAAGTTCCCGCTCCAAAAACAAAGCGGAACATGAATGCAATGGCCGGCCATTCGCGGAATACGACATGGATGTTATGACGCCGGCCAGCGTTGGATAGGGTCGGGCGGTTGACTAAAATAACGAGAGGAGAAATAGAACCCGGGGGTTCAAAATATTTGTATCGCGATGTTTGGTGTATTTATACCTTGTTTAAACCGCCGCGAAATCGGCGCGTTGAGAGTCCTTCAACCTTTTATCCACCAGTGTTGTTAATTCGTCCAACGCGCAGATAGCGGAGTTGATTGCCCCACCCAGCGAACTCCAGACTAAGAATATACAAACAAGGGGGGCCCCTATACAGATGATAATACTATACATCTGAATGGAATGTTTAACCGATATTGATCAATTGAAGACCCCACGGCAAGAACCTGTCAACTAACATTTTTGTTAAAAATGAGTTAGTATTCTCACTAAACTAATTCTGGTACGCTCTTTCTAATGGACAAACTTTCAGATCATGAAAATGGCACGAACATGGAAAATCAATGAGTTAAACATGTGAACTGCAAATTTTGTTCCAACTGAAATATTTTTTAATGGCTGGAACATGTTATCTACGACTACTGACGGCCTCCATGGTCGAGTGGTAAGACGCTCGACTACAAATCCAAAGGTCGCGGGTTCAAACCCGGCGTGCCCAATAACTTTTATTTCATTAATATGCGTCATAACACATTTAATTCATATAAAATAATAAAAAGTGTATTTGCGGCACGTTCCAGAGTGGTAGATACTCCAAGAATCGCCTTGGTGAAAGACCACCATTCAAAATCGAAACGCTGCTTGAAATGGCTTTAGCCGTGTTTGGTGACCGGATCTGAATAGCCAAGTACTTCTCAACCTTCCCCATCTCCTTCCCTTCCCCACTACCTTCAGCCTCACAACATACCCCAATTGGGGATGCCATAGTATCACCGGCTCTAGACGGTTGGGAGCAGTTGGGACTCTTGTGCGGAATTCACTATAAAAACTAGAATAATAACATTGTATTGCAGAAATGCGTTAAAAGGCTAAATTATATATTAAATTTAGTATGTTAGCTATGACATTAATGAAAAATAGTTTGTGGATTTGTGATGGTGCACACTTGTTATTAACAAAGCGTAAAAGGCTGAATACCTCAGAATTACTCGACAGTTATTTAACAGGTTTTTGCCGTGGGGTCTTCAATTGTCACCATCATTCACTGTGCCAATATTCTAATTACTAACCGGTTGATCAAATAAATAGTTACCCGACGGTTGAGAGAGTCAAGGTGCCCGTTTTAAAAGTCAGATTGACCAAATAAAGGGTCAGGTTGACCATGCCAATAACGTAAGTTGACAATTCAAAGAAGCGGTGAAATGACCTACCTAAAAGCCAAAGTTCGGGCCACGTTGACAATACCAATATACTGTTTGATCCTTGGAGTGAAAATATATGGAGAGGTACCTTTGCGAAACGGTGTAGTCAGGTCGGTTGACTTTATACTGACTCGATAGAAAGAGACAAATATATGTGTTGGATAGCCTATTAGTTACCGCCGACATGAAATTCGGTCATTTTTAAAAAACATAATTGAAAACATTAAACAAAACAATATCAATACACCATTCAAATGCTTTATAAAATCAAAATATCACACAAACATTAGTGTTATTATGGAAGGTTTTTTTTAAATGTGAAAATTTTAAAATTCGGTCAAAAATAAATAAAACTATTGAAATACCTTTGAAAAGTGACGTTTTTTAATCTTTGTTTAGTCTTATTTAAACGATTTTTTTAATAAAACAAATTTGTAACTTTATTCCACTTTTATTATTTTGACTGGACCGGTTTCAGCCTATGACGGCCATCTTCAGACTAGTACAAATGTTTGTTAACCTACGGCTTATATACTATTTTTGGGGATGTTAGGGGTAGTAAACAATGATTTTACTTTAATTATATTCATCAGTATTGTATCTTATTTAAACATGTACGCATAGCACATATCACCATCATGTTTGATTTATTTGTATAACCACTGCAAGTTTTTCAATCAATAAAAATATAGGAAATACCCTCAAAATCTGATGACGTAAGTTATACGACTAGATGATGTGAAGTTAGCGCGGACGGAGAACATTCTTACATACTTAGAAGTGCTGCAATATTATATGAAGACTTTCCTTGTCTCTTTCTCTCTCATGGTATAATACGACGTAAAAACCCGGAGAAAGTGATTTATTCCAAATTTGTATTGGTTGGGTAAAAATATTTTAACTTTTTCAATTTGAAAGAAAACCGATATTTCCAATTTTCATAAGACTTTCCGAATTCTAAACCCAAGACAAGCCAATATTTGATCAATTTCAGCAGAAGGAAAAATTTAGCCTACTTCGGGCACACCCACACGCCCACAACACACTTCTACCGTTTTATCACTTCAGTTGAATACTCCCATTCCGAAGGGGGTTCTAATGTCACCCCTAACGAGAGTTTAGACGCGAAATCTTAGATAAAGATTACTGAAAAATTATAAATATACTTTACTTAAGGTTATGGTCTTGAAAACGCTTTAATAAGCAAGATGAAATAATGGGGTAACTACGTCACCCCCTATGATGTCGATCGTTTTTATTTGCATACATATCTGTTACATATTTTTTTATCGATATTATGTTGGGTAATTTAGTTAAAAGCGCACTTGAGGTCAACCATCACAAAACTTACTAACTAATCATCACGCCGTTTGTCCGCAGGGGTCGGCAGAGAGGACGGACCGCCATACAACTCTTTCTTGACACACACTCTTTGCTTCATTCACATTCATACATACTCTTCACGTGGCCCGACTCGAGTATTTGATTCACTTGATCGTGCCACGTCTTCCTCAGATGTCCTCGACTTCTTCCATTAACTTTCGCGTCGTCGCAAAACTACGCTACATAAATTCACTGTTATTATTATTACTATCTATATGAGAGTAATAAAAGACTCGACAGAGTTCAGAGCCAAACTCAAAACTCATTTTTTCAGAAAATCATATCCATAATCAAGATGTAGCAAGCCCAATAGAACCAAGAAAACTTTTCAGACTCTCATTCCTTAAATGCATTAGAAGATTATCAGCACTATCTGTTTTTCACTACGAAAAATTAAAAATACCTCCGATATACTTTATTTTAAATTTGCTCTCATGCCCTAAAAATGAAAAAATAATAATAAAGAATTTTTTTTTATTTTAAATATATATATATATATATATATATATATATATATATATATATATATATATATATATATATATATATATATATGTAAGAATCAGCTATTTTTTAAGTTATTACGATATGATGATTGTGTCCTGCCAGAAGTGACCTACCAGGTAAGTATGTTGCTGTATATTTATATAAACTAAGAATTAATATAAAGTAGAAATTAAGATTTGCACAGCGCCCTTGAGGTGATTTTTCACAAAAACGGCGCTATACAAATTATCCAAATATTATTATTATTATCGGACAGCATGTTTGATTTTCACTACACAAATACAGAGCGACAAACTTGTATTCCAAAAACGAGTTGAAACTAACGCACAACAATAATTGGCAGCACGTGTGTGTACTGTGTACCGACAAACGGCGAGTGGCGAGTGGCGAGCGGCGAGCGGCGAGCGGCCAGACGGGCGGCGTACGTGCTAAGGGGCGCCGGGAAGGACTCGTGCGAAAAAACGGATAAAAAGATTGAGACGATTCGGCAGGAGGCGGAGTGGACGGAAAAACGAGAGGAAGAGAGTGAATTAATCATTTTACGAAACAACATAAAACATTATGAATCTACAACGCTCTATTCAACCTCAGTAGTAACTGTCCTTAAAAGGTATTGTTATCATTTTTTGTACATATTTTATTCTATGTATGAGTAAACAAATTATTACAAATGGACCTATTGGAAAAACAAGGTTCCATCTGACACAGCATTGATACGCGATAATAAACTCTAAAGTACAATTCTATAGAGCAAAGATGATACCGAGAAAAGGGGTTTGGAAATATGGCATTTGTTAAGGGAATTTCAGTGTATTTTAATTTATTTATGAGAATTATTATAAATAGGTAATAATCAACGTTTTTAAACTTCAATTTAAGTCAAATACCTGCAGTGTGCGTTAGTAAAAAATAGTATTTCCAAAAATCTATTGCATTTGGAGCTTGGATATTTTCAGCAGATATAAATCTCGTATTTATCTATAGGAGAAAACATAAAACTCGATTTTGAAAAAATGTGTGTTGGACGCTTTTTGCATAACTACGTCCAATTAACCTTCAGGTGCGTTTGGAAAATCTCAAATCAGTCATCTGCATCTCTTGAGGCCACACTGTGGAGACAGACTGATGCTCGGTGAGCTCTATTTTACCTTACTTTTAGTGAAATTGATCAAACTTTCAAATATCAATATTCTTTCTTGAGCAGATAAGCAATGTCATTGACCTCTCTGGGACTTATTATGTAACAGTAGTTTTCTTTGAAAATTGTAGGTGTAGATCACGCTTCTAGGGATTATCTATTCAGTGTTTGAGGTAGTGCTAAGGCCTCACGACAATCGGTACATCATTTTTAGCAATCACTAGTTTTACTACCCGGCTTCGCTCGAGAGAAAAGTTTTTTTCAAATAGTTTTTCTTATTGAACAGATAATATGGCGTAATGTATTGTTCGTTTAAATCAGTGATTCACAACCTTTCTAGCAAAAGCGACATTTTACACATTTTCAAACGACCGCGGGCTGAACTGACTAGAGGACAAGTGATATTTTTTTTTCGTGGGGGGAGTCTAACTAAAAAAATTCTCAGCCAGGGTTTTCATCCATTTATATATAAAAAAATATAAAAATAGACGTATTGTACGTTTAATATTCTACAAAAAAAAAGAAAAATTCCTTCTCTAATACATGTATACGCCTATGTTTTAATTTAACTTAAATAGTGATAGTCATTTTTCAAACGATCGCTGTGCTAGTTCAATACTATAAAAAGTCAAAAAGAAATCAAAAGACGTCCAAAAAAAATTTTTTTTGGCTTGTTATAGTATTGAACTAGCACAGCGTTATTATTTGATACATTTATGACATTGACTGAAAGATATTTTTTGAGAACATTGGTTATCACCACATGATTGGGTGACAGAGGGTCAAACCTTATCTTAGAACCCAAGCGTGATAAAAAAAGTTATCTGTTACAGTAATTTGAATTAAAAATAAAATATGTAATAAAATTTAAACTTAACATAGGTTTCAAGTTTACAAGTGAATTAATATAAGATCTATGTTATTTGCCAACTTTTACGACCTCTTGAGAATGTTTTTTAGTACCTATCGATTGGTGAATTCTGTGCGCGCAAGGAACAACGAGATGACTTAATAAACGTAGATGAGAGGAACCAAAAAAAAATTTAGGAATTTTGGTTTTTGTATGTAATCATGTCATATGTCCCTTTTCAAAAAATAATAGTATTATTTTATTTTCTGACTCCTTATGCTAGATATGTATTTAAGACGGCCTCCATAGTCGAGTGGTAAGACGCTCGACTTCGAATCCAAAGGTCGCGGGTTCAAGCCCGGCGTGCGCCAATAACTTTAATTAATAATGATAATATTTTATTAAATTAAATTTCTTATACATGACAAACTTTTTAAATTTAATGCATATAAGAAATAAATTTAATTTTTTACAAAATAATTACAAATTATAGTACCATATAGATACACAAGATAAGATTTCAAAAAAAAATTTTTTTCAGGCAGTGGTGATGATCAGGTCAATGAGGAGAAACTCTTTCAAGAATCAATAGGGTTTCACTTCTGAATCTCTCCTCACTGACATGAAATAAGTCGATATCGGAAGAGATTTTGTTCAGGAGCAAAATACTTCTCCCCACCGGCAGAACCATTGGCAGGTTGGTCCTACAGGCAGGAAGATAGAATAATCTATGAAGACGCTGTCTTAGATAGTCATCAGGAACATAGAGACTTATGCACTCCAAAATAGCAGGGTTTACAATATAGCCTCGCAGCAGTCTGAAGAAGTGAGTGGCGGCATACCCCTCTCTCCTGAGCTGTAAGGAGTGAAGTCCGAGCGTGCCCAGGAGAAAGTTCGTTGCGTAAAGCCACGGGTAGTGGCTAACACATTTAATTCATATAAAAATAATAAAAAGTGTATTTGCGGCATGTTCCAAAGTGGTAGATACTCTAAGTATCGCCCTGGTGAAAGACCACCATTCAGAATTAAAACGTTGCTTGAAATGGCTTAAGCCGTGTTTGGTGACCAGATCTGAATAGCCAGGTACATCCCAACCTTCCTCTTCCTAATCTCCTTCCCCTCCCCAGTACCTTCAGCCTCACAACATACCCTATTTAGGGATGCCATAGTCTCACTGGCTCTAGACGGTTGAGAGCAGTTGAGACTCTTGTGCGGTATTCATATAAAAAAAGAAACAATTCTGCATACTTAACTCAAAACTTGATTTTTCGACTCATTCCTCTTTTCCTTTCGCACACAGAATTGATCATAATGATTATTTTTCATTAGTAAAAGCATAATTGTTTAATTATGATCATTCTTCTTAACAGACAAGCTATTATTAGGACCGTCAAATTTCAAATAACATCCCAAAAACCAAACTAGTTTTTTTTTAATGAACACCGCACAGGAGTCCCAACTGCTCCCAACCGTCTGGAGCCAGTGGGACTATGGCATCCTTAATTGGGGTATGCTGCGAGGCTGGCGACAATGGCGTAGATATCACGCTACAGATTTGCCCAAAGTAAAATTTCCGGGATTCGAATTCCGTTTCTGCCAAATAAAATTTTCAGATAATTTAAGTTCGAAAAGAAAAATCATATAAATATATCGCGGTGGAAATTGCGCCCGCGACCTGACGACGAACGCGTAGCCCATTACGCTACGGAGACTGAATTCCTTTACCCAGACAGCTAACGGACTTCATGTTCCGGTTTTCCCATATAAAAATTTCCTCAAGAGTTTTCCTGAATACATAAAAAAACATACTCGTATATGCAAATATAATATTTTTGCCCTACGCTGTGAGAATGGAACCCGCAACCCTACAACTCAAAAACAATTTCCAAATTGGTAGATATTTGCTTACAGTATCGCCCCGGTGAGATACTACATTTCAGAATCGAAACGTTGCTTGATATGGCTGAACCCGTACTTAATGACCGGATCTGAATAGCCAGATGCTTTCAACCTTCCTCTTCTCCATCTCCTTCCCCTCCCTTCAGTCTAACAACATACCCCGATGGTTCTGTTCTGGATTTCAAATCCCGGTTTTTCCACTAAATTTTCTTAAATGAGATGATTAAATTAAATGTTTTGATCGGGTACTAATACAATTCTTCAAATTGTTTCAGAAAACAAAAAAGATACATATTTGCACTGCGGTGGGAATTGATCCCGCAATCTTAAGACACGAACGCGAAGACCACTGCAGTACGGTTACCCTAATCCATTTCCCCAGGTAGCTGATGTTGCGAATATCAAGTCTCGGTTCTCCCATATTGATATTTCCCAAGGATAAATAAAAAAATATGAAGCAATATCAATTTCTGCGCTGTGGGTGGGGGGTGGTGGGTGGAACGTCTTACCCCTCCCCCACGGAGGCCGCAGCTCCTTGGCCGGGTAGCATAAGTTCCGGGATGCAAGTTCCGGTTGAGCCATTTCAAGAGAAGCTGCAATAAATAGTTTTCAAGCGGTGACTTACCGTGTGTCGGGGGGTGGGCCCCCCAAGGGGGCTCGCCGCGGCCGTGGCGCGCACACCCTGTCAGTGGTGGCAATGCACTAGCGGGCGACTACACGGGGGCCAGAAGACCCTCGTAGCGCATGGTCCGGCCCGCGCGGGAGTCCGGGACGTACTGAGCCCGGGCGGCACAAGCACTGAACACGGACGCTGACGGACGCTCACTGGAGCGCTGCCGTCGCTTCCCCTGACGAGAAACGCATTCTCCAACAAGTGTCACAATCTGCACTATTTACCACGCGGAACAAAGTACACTCATCGGTCTTGCAACGCTTTTCAAGCGATGAAAATTTTACACTGATGTGAACACTTGATTTATGTTTATTATTATATTATTAAATTTTATATTCTTGACAGTGGTGAGATTAAAACTTACACTACGCTTTTATTGATTATGACGTGATTAAGATATACACTTATAGGTTTACGATGCAATGAACAATTAATTAACTAATTGATTAATTTGCGATTACGGCTAACGTTTAATGAATTTGGTTTGATGAGAAAAAAACTATTTTTATTATAACTTGATCTTGCTTTCCGGCGAAGTTATCTTCCGGTGTAGAATTTTAAGCTTGTGAAACTTTTCTTTTGCAATTATATAATACAATTCGAAAATATTTTTATTTCGCTTAACTTTATGATTATATATGTTGTGATAGTTACCGTTTGTATTACGAACTTATTATATTAAAGGTTAACACTGAAATAGCGGTAGATTGATTAATCTAGTAGATAGATGGCACCTCTAACATCAGGCTTTATCCAGAGAGGACTTGGTGGGACCTTGGTTGCACTTGACGCACTTTTACATCCTTCTGCAACAAAAGGAAATCATACATCAATCACTGTTATTGGATTCTGAATACACAGATAAATATATATTTCATTTGAATATTACTCGTTCAAAATGCTAAAACATTTCAATAAAGGCATACTGCTTAAATTATTTACCTCTCACTCTCTCTCATAAACGACGCACGTAACAGAAAGAGAGTTTATAACGGAACTCGCGTGCAGAGTGAAATACAGCATAGTTATTGACATTTCATGTTAATTTATTAAACCAGGACTCCGAGCAAACTAATCAAACTTAGAGTTTCGTATTGCATATGTATTTCATTTCACTACAGTGAAAATGTTCTCCTTTTGACAAGGACTCTGATAAAATCACGTCACTCAAAAAGCTTAATATTACAAACATAGTTATTGAAATGCGTAGTAAATAAACATTTGGATTTAAATAATGAAATCGATTCACTAATAGTTATTACATAGCTTTTGACATGTAATCATAGTGAACATGTTTTACTTTTGACCAGATTTGACAGAAACATCTTAAAGCTTTGATCTTGTAGCTTTGAGATATACGAGTACGTACCATATCGACTGTGTTTAGGTCAAAGGCGTTAGGTATTTAGATAGTTTTATGGTAAATTTAGCCGTAGCTTTTAAGTTTTTTAATGCGCCCTTGAGGTGATTTTTCACAAAAATGTCGCAATATGAATTAGTTAAGTATTATTATTATTTCCACATTTTTTGCAAGCAAATTTAGGCCTAGTGGTTTGAACCACTGTCACATTTTACACTGTCCCAAGTCGATGATTAGCACAATTACGATTTTTTACCGCTACCACTTCTCAAATAATCGCCTCCGTTAACCACTGATTCTCGGCCCGTTTCAGCATTTGATCAAATTATGATCAGGTGTCAAGCATAACATGACCGTCATGCTATCACTAAGGCCAAAATTGCCTTGTAAAAAATGTGGAATAACACTTTTGACTTAAACACAGTCGATGTGGTAATATCAATATTTAACAAAAAATAACAATTTCCAGTGATAATTTATATTTTTGAAACATTTTTTTAAATGTTATAAATAAAATAATTTGTTATAAAGTTCGTAGTAATGCTTTTTTGTTCTGTAATTAGGGGTGCAAACAATTGACGTTTCATTATAATGCACCGGTTTTACCTTTGAAAATGCAATTCGCAAAAAAATGGAATAGTATGCATCCAATTACGGTCAACAAGGTAAAGAAAGACAAACATTCTCGGGTTACGAGTAACATGACAATATTTGAAAACCTCCTACCGCCATCATAATAAGCGGAAGTGTTGCTCGTGCAATGATGGAGGACTTAGCTAACAGAGGAATTAAACCCACGACGCCCGGGTGGGAATCCGATCCGTTTTTCCACTCAGCTAATAACCGGTCGGTTTATTTTTATCATGATAGATTCCGATAACGCCGTGGCGCTAGCGTTGGAGTTTTTATCTAATCGTATACTCGGCGACCTTCCCGACATAATTTATTATTGTTAAAAAAATAACCAACACTATGAATTTCCATTACATAAAATACGACCCAATAATTTACGGCGGGAATATTTACTTATAGCCGTTCCTTCTTACTAGAAAAAAAAAAAAAAAGTGTTATCTGATGTCACCAATTTACATAAGGCCTATCGACTCGTAGGCCCCAGATAGACATGAGAATAGAAATGAGCTTTGTAGGCCACCGAAGACAAAAATATTGAAAATAATAATCTTGTGAAATCTGATACCAGGGTCCCCAACACGTAACATCGATATAGATTTTATAGACAGTTTCGGTAATTAAGAATCGTTCCCGAGCCCGACTGCAGATCGCCAACGAACAAACGACAACTCACGACGACTAAACGCGCTTAATTTAGTCGATGTGAACTGTCGTTTTTTCGTTGGCGATCTTCAGTCAGGCTCGAGAACGATTTCAAATTACCGACACTGTCGATAAAATCTATATCGATGTTTCGTGCTAGAACCCCAGGCAGCTCAAACTCTCGAACGGCGAGTAATTTAAATCAGTCGTAGGCGGTTTGTAATATTTACATAGCGCAAAAAGTTATATTTAACCCAACATTTACTATAATACTGAACCATGTAATTAAAATTATGATAACACTTCCACTATGTAGTTATTACAAGTTCAGTCTTAAGAGGTTAAATATTATCAAAGTAATACGTATTTTGCTATCAAGAAATTGACACTTCATTCCAATGTAATGAATCAGCTTTTTGTTCAGACGAGCCAACAAGGGGAGCTATACAAATTATCCAAATATTATTATTATTTAACCCGTAAGCTGCTCAAATAATGCTATCATACTGCCGCCGCTATGCTGGATTAATTTACAGAACAATATTTCTATCAAAAATACGTATTTTTACATACTTTTTTTCGATGAAACTCCCGTAAATCGTCTGATTATCGATTATTGATGTTGCTGAGACACAATTCACTTCACATTTTTAAGTTTTTATAATGTAGCCGGGCGTCTACAAGAAACGACAATGCATGCGATCCGCAGCTTACGGGTTAACCTCTAGTGTGCCGGAGGTGCCAACAGGCACCGGGAATTCATCATTTTCTTTTCAAGAGTTTTTATCATTTAGAACCTGTTGTTCGCATATTTAAATGAACCGTAATCGCTCGTCAACAAAATATCAATCCATAGAGATATTTTACATTGCTTTAGGTTCGGTACAAGTCAAGTAATAAATATTTGAAGTTTGTTTACGTCAGTTTGGTAAAAATAATACTTTTTTAAAGTGACATAACTGTTTGTATTTACAAGAAAACATCATGCAATTTTTATTTTTATTAGAAAATGAATTCGCACGGAAATACAATAACACGATGGAAAAATCTTCACATTTCTTGGTCATTTTTATTGACACGAGGGAGAAAAAAACATTTCTTCGAATATAATTAACTATTCCCGAAATACCACTTATACCACTAACATACAATTTGAAAAAAAAACACGTTATCTGAGAAGATGACGTAATTGACAAAAAAACAAGTGAGCTATTATGAAATTACAGTCAGTAATGTACGCCGAAATATGTACCTTGCGGGAATCCGGCATTCCGGAGGTTAAACAACGCCAGAGAATCACAGCCTCGTCGAGGGTCCTATTAACATTTAATTCATATAAAATAATAAAAAAAGTATATTTGCGGCACGTTCCAGAGTGATAGATACTCTAGTATCGCCCTGGTGAAACACCACCATTCAGAATCTAAAAGTTGCTTGAAATGGTTTAACCGCGTTTGGTGACCAGATCTGAAAAGCCAGGTACTTTCCAACCCTACTCTTTCCCATCTCCTTCCCCTCCCCACTACCTTCAGTCTCACAACAAACCTCAATCGGGGATGCCGTAGTCTCACTGGCTCTAGACGGTTGGGAGCAGTTGGGACTCTTGCGCGGTATTCACTACAAAATATAAAAAAAGATATGATTGAAACGGATGAGAAATTGAAACGCTGACCAGCACACAGAAAGCCGTGTGAATTCCCTTTCAATTCTTAGCTCCAACAGAACAGATGCGGCCATTTACGAAACGCGAATGTGTATTGTAATCGATTGACAACGAATAAGGAACATCACAATCGCGCAATAAATTCAAAACAATCGTTATCTCGGGAGTGGAGTGCATGCCGACCCAGCGATTCGCCGGCAACGCAAATAGCAACTATGTGGGGGGCCCATAACCTCGACCAACCCCGTCTCGAGGAATACGTTTCACTCGCGGCAAGTACACGACGTACCTAATACTCAACCACAGTGGCGTGCACAGAGTTTTCGATCAGGGTAGGCAGTAGGAAAAACGTGGGATTAATTGATAATAGAAATAGGCTTTAACACCGACTGTCCTAATATAACGCGTCAAAAGCAGTGATTACATATGCACAAACGCCGCCAACGTTTGAGTAGATTATTCTGTGTTCACTGGACTACAAAATATGAATGCTGTTAGCTGTTGCCCAGTTTAGTTAGTGTTAAGTATATTTGTTAGTGTCCGCAGTGCTTTTACAGAACAAAGGAGGCACGTAACTTTCTAGTGTGCTAGATTGCTGAAGCTGAAAAATACGACGTTATTGTAGCCGAATTTTTTTTTTCAGTTTTGATGGATCATTGACCAACCAACACTAAAAAAACTCGAAAACCTTCATGCAAACAAAAAAATATTCTCGGCTACAACAATATTAATCACGTCGTATTTTTCAATCTCAGCACTCTACCACACTAAAAAGTCGCGTGCTGCCCTTGTTCTGTACTGCCTTAGACAATAACAAATGTACTTAACACAAACTAACTTGAACGGGCAACAGCATACATATTTTATGTAGTCTAGTGAACACAGAATAATCTACTCAGACGTTGGCGGCGTTTGAGCATATGTAATCACTGCTTTTGACGCGTTATAGTAGGAAGGTCGGTGTGGCGCTCGCGGCGGTGCGATCAGCTAAATTTCGCGCGTATTTTTAAAAGAGTAGATTATTTTTTTGCAATAATTTCACATTATTTAATCCAATATTACACGTATTTGTACGCGAGTACGGCAGGGTAGGCAGTGCTTATATGTCTTTAAAGAGTGCGCGCCTCTGCCCACATCTGTTTCTGACAGAGTGAAGAAACGCCGATTCACTAATGGTGCAAATACTGTAAATGTCCACCCCACATTGATGGGAAGAAAACTTTCTAGAAGTGGGGAGTCCCGTTGTGGAACCAGGAGAAATCTGGCGAATAAAGTAAATCACATAAATTGCGAGACAAAAAAAATGACAGCGAAGGAACGTTTTAAAATAGAATAAGTGAACACATTAAATTAAAACCGGCCCATTTGTTAAACATTCAACCGTGAGTGAATTTAAGGAATGTTTTAGTCCCACATTGTACTCGTGCCATTCTTTTCAATGTATCTTTGTAGGGATGTGGATTTTTGCCAGTCATTTGGAATGATGCCTGCTTTATATCTGCTCTTCATATTCAACTATAATATAAGTCTGTAACAACGTACATTTGAAATACTAACTTTGATATAAAATATATTATACCTATAACGTTCGGCCCACTTGCTCGGCAACAATTTCAAATTCAAGATAATCTGACGCCTATATTTTCTACCAGCCGGATATGGTCATTTAAAATTAAGACAAATTCGTCTGGAACTCGAAATGATATACATATATATTAAAGATACAAAATTTCCAAAGACCAGAAAATCAAACATTACAGTGAATACCACACAAGAGTCCCAACTGCTCGCAACCGTCTAGAGCCAGTGAGACTATGGCATCATTGGCATTCCCAATCGGGGTACGTTGTGAGGCTGAAGGTAGTGGAGAGGGGAAGGAGATGGGAAAGATGAAGGTTGGGAAGTACCTGGCTATTCAGATCTGGTCACCAAACACGGCTAAATCCATTTCAAGCAACGTTTCAACTCTGAATGGTGGTCTTTCACCAGAGTGATACTAAGAGTATCTACCACTCTGGAACGTGCGGCAAATATACTATATATGAATTAAATGTGTTATGACACAGATTAATTGAACAAAATTTATTTGCGCTGGCCGGGTTTTAACCCGCGACCTCTCGATTCTTAGTCGAGCGTCTTACCACTCAACCACGCAGGCCGTCAAAGAGACGTAATGGAAGTGTTCTGGCGGAAGCACAAGCGGCAGTTACAGATGTATCAAATACTTTGCCTCTTACTGACGATTTTGAGCGTGAGAATACATCGGTTAGCACCAACATCGAAGACCATAAGAAAAGCCTTCAGCGCGCCGAGCAGATGAAATAATCCGATAGCTTATTTTCGATAGACTGTCTGTGTGTAAATCTGTAATGCAAAACAACTACTCCTCACGTGAGATGATGTTTATATTCAAATTCAACATTTGCTCTTGAAGTTGATGTATTCAAATACCCCCTTTTCCAACTTTAGAATTCAAATGGTATTTTAATGCCAGCGGTTCCTCAAATAAATCATGAATACGTTATGCCGTAAAAATGAAGGAACGTAAACTTCTCGGACGGTAGCAAATGCAGTCTTATTCCTTTTTCAAACGCTGTTCATCAAGAGATTCTACAGTGTTTGTTATGGGACACTGCATATACCACAAGCGTTAACGTAATAACAGATAATTATTTAAAATTATAAAATTACACACACAGTGTTTCAACCTTGAAGTAACAATATATGGAGGGAGAGCTAATTATTTTTACCCAACCTACACCATGAGAGAGAAAGAGACAACAAATTTCAAAATTTCATGGACCGCTTCTATATATTGCGAGACTTTTTAGTACGCTAGAGTGCTAAGATTGAAAAAGACGACGATATTGATGTTGTTGTAGCCGAAAATGATTTTTATTTTTTGAAAAAAAAAAACTTGTACGAAAATTTTCAGGATTTTTCTGTTTTGGTGGTGCACTGCGCGGTTTTCTGAAAACTCTTCATACAAAAAATTAAAATAAAAAAAAAAAAAAAAAATTGTTTTCGGTTACAATAACATCAATAATTACGCTTTTTTTCAATCTTAGCTCTTTAGAACACTAAACATCCACGAGCCGCCATTGGAATTGTGGATGCCCCAGTCTCACTGGACTCTTGTGCGGTAATCTCTATTATAAATATATCGTACAAAACATTAAAAAAATTATAAAATATATGATAGTTTTTGTAACATACAAGTATAAGAGTGCGAAACAATCTATAAAAAATCTTGCCTATTTATTTTTTATTGAGGCTATGTTCGTCTGTTAAACTCCCCACCGCGTACGGAATAATTGAAAATGCTTTATCCTTCCCGGGACCTACATTATAACAAGACATGTACTCGTATGTTCAAGAATTATTCCAGACAAGATTTAGTATGCGGCTGTAGAAGTGTAAATACTTCACATAGACGTAAAAATGGCAGTATTCTGTCAAAAAATAATCAGATGAAACAAATATATGGTAATGATTTCTTTTAGTAGACACAGTTTACAACAATGGCGTGCAATTCGATAGATACATAGTTATTTTGTGCATGATCATACACGTGTTTGATGATACATAGAGACCTACCTATCTAAGGCAGTGTAGTCAGTTTTGATGACTTTTGCCTGACCTTTTTTATAAACGGACAAATAAAGGACATAACCTCAAAAAGCGTTCGCATAATAAAACGATATCAAAAATACTATTATGGTAAATGATTTATAGATTCAGAATATCTTACAAAACGAACAGCATAACGTTTGCTTAAATAATAGTGAAAGTTTATAGTTAATATAGTGTATTTATATACTTATTAATTCGATAATCCTAACGTGTTGTCAAAAATATTGAAAACTGTTGAAATACCTGTGAAAAGTTATGTATTTAACTCATGTTGGATTTATTTTTACATGCATTCATAGCACATATCGACATGATGTTTTGTTTATTTGTATAACCAGATTTTCAGAGTATTGTTATCAACAACAATATACGATATAAACTCAAAAACCGGTAAGTTATGTCGCATTACAGAAGTGGGCGGAGTCGCCGGAGACGCGGCAGACGGAAAACATACTTACATACCTAAAAGCGGTATGATATTTTGCGAAAACTTTTGTTGTCTTTTTCTCTCTCTCATGGTGTACGACGTAAAAACACAGAGAAAGTGATGTATCGCAAATTTGTATAGGTTGGGTGACAGCAGACGGGATAAGGTTTGAAAAAAAGCGACGTTGCCAGCCAAACTTGCGGAAAGAGATAACTAACGAATATTCCGATGATTAGAGTTAACTAATGAATAGCAGTTTATTGAGAGGTGGTGAAATAGCCCCTAAGAGTAATGCAATTACATTCCTTTCCGTTACGCAATAAAATGAATCTACCTTGATTGATTGAGAACGGTTTTAATCACTTGATTAAAAGTGAGAATTTTTTAAAAGAACAATGTTGTAGATTTGAAAAGTGATGCATCGAGTGTTTATATTGATCGATGAAACGAATTGACTGATTAGTAGCTGGGTTTAATTCAAGTCCTCCATCATTGCACAAGCAACATCTCCACTTATAATGATGACAGTAGGAGTTTTTCAAATATTGTCAGGTTATTCGTAACCCGGGAATGTTTATCTTTCTTAAAAAGAAACTTATATTTTCGTAGAACGTTGACATATTTAATGAAAATGAAATAAAAACTTTGTCCAAAACCACAGATTTGACCGACCGGTTTCGCTTAGCCTTGTATCATCGAGGTACAAAATATGGCTGTAGTCACGGGCCTTGAAACAAATCAATATATTTCTTTGATGCATGCCATAAAGGGCTTCACTGTTGACGTAAGCATTTAAAATCAGGGTAAACCTTTGTCGGATCTTTCAAATAACTACCTAATTATAAATAGCGTAACCTAAAATCGATAATCTCAAACTTATTTTAATTCCAATATACGATTGAAACTATTTTATAATATGCAGTCTTGGTCAAATGTATTAGACACCCTCATTATATCTCTATATCTTTTTGAAAGGTTGGATTCAACATATTGTCGCTGGAAAGGCAAAAGGGCTGAAGCGACACTTTGGTAAAAAAAGGGTTAAATATGCAGTTTTGATCAGTTTTTCAGATTTCTGTATCGATTGCTCTGACTTTTTTTTAGCTTTTTGTCACTTCAGGTAACACTCAGTGAGAGCATTGAGTTACGTGAATTAACTTTTTTTTTTAAATCCAAGCAGATATTGAAGACTTGTTGTAAAACAACAAAAAAAACTTCAAGTGCTCTGGTGTAAACTTCCCAAAATGGCGCTTCAGCCCTTTTGCCTTTCCGGCGACGATATACATGTTTTAAAGTTATTACTCAACTATTTATTCATTGTATTTAACATTTTGTGGACATTTCTTTGGCTTTTGTTACAGCCAGCACCCTTTTTGACCTACCGACAATTTGTTCACTAGCATCAGGGTCACATTTTTTCATTCTCTAAAACTGCATTGTTTTAACGCTTATTTCGATTTTGATTCGTAGTGATAGCAGTAAATAAAATTTCAAGTAAAGCATAACAATGCAAGTTTCCTGAAATGGCATCAATTAAGTTATATACTGAATTGTATAGGGGGTAACATACATAGAGTCACGGCTGTATTACCTCTACCGAAAAATAAATTCCTAAAAACTAATATATATTTTTTTTAAATACACACTTCATCAGAAATAATCATCTAAGTCATAGGTTCTTAACGTTGGCATTAACGCCCCCTTGTGGGCGTTTGAGACTCTCGGGGGCAGTGGAAGACCCCGAGAAAATTAGGGGGCGTTGAAAAAAATACTTCTCAATATAATTAAGTGTGCGTTTTAATTGTTCTCATAGAAACATTTTTCTTTAAACTCAGAAATAGGATAGGAGTCATATCCTATCTTACCACTATATAATATTACACGTTTGAATATAATCGTGGCAATAGCTGTTTTAGATTCGCAACAGATGGGAAGTAAAACAAATTAAGGAAGGGCTCTAGAATTTTTTTTCCTCAAAGTGGGCGGTGGGCAAAATAAGATTGAAAACCTATGCTCTAAGTTATTCCGCAGAGCAGAAATGCACGGCAATTCGTATTTCGTGGCTTTTCTTGTTTGTCAGAATCTCATTAATAATAATTTACAAAATTGCAAGAATCCTTTGTATTTTTTGCAATAATAAAAAAAATCTATAGCAGACGAATATTAGTACGTATTCCGGTACCGGACAAATGACCATCACTAAGCCGCCGCTTCGTGTCAAGTTTCATAACGCTAGGATTCATATAACCATATTATAGGTTGCACGGTTTTGATGAGATGTAAGTAATATTGCATAATACATTGTTGTGTAACTAATAATCATAGTGAGACATGCTTAACTCTGCTTTTCGAATGAGCCCGGCTGAAGATGCAAATGAGGGGTTTGTATCTTAGAGCAATAATATACAAGAGGGAACGCTGTATATCGATCTGTAGTCAGTTTTTAATAGGTTTTACTGACTCGGTTGGACCTGGGGGTGGCTAAGACTAGGGTTACGGTAATTATACATCCATTCTTAGCACATGTCGACACAATGTTTTTGTTTATTCGTATAACCACTTATTCACAGTATTCTTATAAAAATAAATATACCATATAACCTAAAAAACCGTTGAGTTATGTTCAGTTTAGTTGCACATCAAAGTGTGTGGGCGGAGTCCCGGGAGACGCACGAGTCAAAGAACATGGTTACAATACTTAGAAGCGGTGTGAAATTTTTCCAAAATCTCGTCTGTTTCTCTCTAACGGTATACGACGTAAAAACCAGGAGAAAGTAATTTACCGCAAATTTGTTTAGGTTGGGTAAAACAAATTAGCTCTCTCTCCATAGATATTTTTACTCCGAGGTTTGTGTAAACAAAAATTCAATTTCGATGGATCAAGAGAGTGAATATTAAATTGACATCAATAGTAAATCGATACGAATGTATCACCCTAGTTAGGAGTTATCCTGTCCCGGTGCGACTGGTAACCCAGGGAGCACTGATTTGTTAGGACTTGAAACACGTGCTCTGAGGATGAATTCTGTGTGCAAAAGGAATAACGGAATGAGTAAAAAAACGCAGGTTTTCAGGAGAGCCAAACAAAATTTTGGAATTTTGTTTTCTTCACATAATCATGTCAAATGTGCTTTTTCAAAAAATAATCAAACATTATTTTATTTTAATAATAAAAGAATACTTTGTTTTAAAACCACAGAATTTATTATGATGAAGGCCAACCGGTTTCGCTTGGATCAAGCTTCGCCGGGGCACATATAATAACTGACGACTTCTTACTTCTTACGAAAGACTTCTTCTGACTTCTTACGAAAAAAATATTTTATTTTCTGACTCATCTCAATTTTCCTTGCTAGATATGTATCTAAGGAACAATTCTTCATACCTAACTCAAAACATGTTTTTATTTTTATTAATTTCGTTATTTTCCTTTCACACAAAGAATAAATTACCTAATTAATAAGCTGTGTCACCCCGAGAGTAGGCAGAGAGGATGGACCGCCAAACAAAACTTTATACGGATTAATGCCTCGTCTAATGCATACCCTTCTGTTATTCCGATTCTTAACATGGTCCGAATCAAGTATTCGTGCCACGTGTTCCTCGGGCGCCCTTCGAATTTTTCTACTATTCACTTTCGCCTCATCCATTCTTCGTTCATCCGCTCTACATGCCCACACCATCTTGACGTCCCATTTTTAATTCTTACACCAGCCTTGCATTTTTTTCCGGATATCTACATTTATGACACGGTCACAGATGGTTTTACCACACATACGCCTTAGGGATCCCATTGGGATGAATTGAGCATGCATAAATACACCCAAATGTATAAATACCGTAGTTTAACACGTTCATTGCCAACACCGCGCGTTGACAGACATGTGACCGGTATGCGCACGACGCGCCACGCGCGTTTTGCCGCCTCTTCGCTTTGAACCGATCTAAAACAGACGCAGCCATGTGGTTTCGAGTCGTTCCACAATCCACAGGGCACAGAGAAACCCGTCGCTGTTCGTCAGTTTGAATTGATATGTCATTTATATGGCATTAATATGTACGAATTTTAGTTAGCAATGAACGTGTTAAGGGTTAGCACTCAAGAATGACGCTAAACGTTACTTTCTAGCATTCTAATACAAACAATGCTACAAATGATTTATCTGTTAATTTTCTATGGGTAGTTAGAAAAATTACTGAGGTTTCCAGTGAATAATTTTTTTTAAATATAATCCTTTAAATTCTATGAAAAACATACCAAAATGTCAGTGAAATGTGCAGTTTGAAAACCAGCGAAGGCATTTTTGAATGTTTTACCTAAAATCCTAGTATGCATATCATACAGAATTTAAAAGATTACTGTTTAAGAATTTTATTCACTGGAAACCTTAGACATTTTTCTAACTACCCATATAGTATTGACAGATACATAGTTTGTAGTTTTCCTTGCACTAGAAAGCCAAAAAGTGTGTATTTTTTGGGTGCTGACCCTTAAGCAGTAAATGTACTAGTCTGAAAATGACCGTAACAAGTTGTTTTTTTTTTAAATTTGTATTATTATCGTTATTATTATTTTTAGGAATGACCTTCGTATGGGGGTGGGTGGTGGTCGAACAAAAAAGGTGTTCTAGTGCCGCCGCGATAAATAATGTATTACACGTGTAGTCTGACTAATCGCGCTATTTGCTGTTTGTTTTCCAAAGCGGGGTCGTCTTACACATGGCAAGACAGAGCCGTCGATTTTTATTTCACACTATTCGCCGCATACAGCGGTAGTTGCCTTATCTTATCAGCTCCACACGTACACATACACAGTACACCGACCGGGTGTGTTAAATCTGTGCAAACAAATTAACTGAATATTTTTTTTGACTTATTCAATGCATCACTCACCTCCCAGCGCATCTCGCGGCCAATTATCATTTTGATTTTTTAAACTGAACACATAATCTCTAGAAGTGTGATTTATGTCGATTTGGAATAAATAAAATTAAAATATATGTATAAGACATCTTGACGGCCCTAGCAGACATTGACCATTCGGTCGATAAATTTCAAATATTAGATTCAAATTTCGAACAATATTTGAATAAAAATGTCAAAAGAGAAAAAAGGGTTACTTTTTCGATAGATTCACCTATCTTAACGAAAGGATTGCAATCTTTGGAGCGCAGACGTCAGGTGTGAATTAGTGGGAGGGGGGAAGGAGTGGAAAGGATGGGGAAGACTGAAGAGGAAGGTTTGAAAGTAGTAGTGCGGATTTGATGTAAAAATATAAAAAACAAAAGTAGACATCCGTGGTCGAGTGGTTTAGACGCGCGCCTACGAATCCAGAGGTCGCGGGATCAAATCCTGGCATGCGCAAATACAAATATAAACTAACCAACTAACCATCACGCCGTTTCCCCGCAGGGGTGGGCAGAGAGGAAGGACCGCCATATAACTTTGTCTTGGTCCACACTCCTAGCTTCATTCGCATTCATACATCGTCTCATACATACTATTCTGTTATTCTGACTCTTCACATGACCCGATTCAAGTATTTGATTTACTTGATCGGGCCATGTCTTTCTCGGGCGTCCTCGACTTCTTCTTCCATTCACTTTCGCATCATATATTCTTTTCACACTCCTTTCTTCGTTCATTCGCTCTACATGCCCAAACCATCTAAGCGTCCCTTTCTTGATCCCATTCATTACGCTCACATCAGCCTTGCAAGTAATTTTACATTTGATTCACGTTACAGAGTGATAGATACTCGAAGTATAGTTCTGGTAAAGGACCGACATCCAGAATCGTAACGTTGCTCGAAATGGCTTTAGTCGTGTTTTGGTGACCAGATCTGAATAGCCGGGTACTTCCCACCCTAATTCTTCCCCTCCCCACTACCATAAGTCTCATAACATACCCCAATCGGGGATGCCTTAGTTCCACTGGCTCCAGACGGTTGGGAGTAATGCTCTTGCTATTATTATTTACTTTGAAATATATATATATGAATTAATAAGTGATGTCAGCACCCAGCGTTAAACTTTACTTTTTAGCTTTATAATACAAGCAATACTACAAATGATTTATCTGCAAATTTTCTATGGGTTTCTGAGGTTTCCAGTGAATACAATCCTTTAATTTCTATGAAAAACATACTAAAATTCCAGTAAAAGGTGCTGACCCTTAAATTTCTGTAGCACGGTTGTGTCATCTTACCTCAAATTAAATACTAAATTAACATATAATGAAAATGAAATATCTTTGTACAAGACCACAGATTTTATTTTATTTTTTATGACCGACCGGTTTCGCTTAGCGGAAGCATCATCTTCAGGGTACAAAATTAAACTTAACAACAAAATACATAGTGTATAGTTATATATACAGAGTATAATATTCCTTGATCGAAAACGATACGAGAATAATTCTCACGCAGTGAATTTATAATTTATTTATGACCCTTACGAAAAAATAATTCCCCCATAATACATAAAAATTCAAGGAATTAGTTTTACATAAATAACTGTTGTAATATTTACTACCACCAGGCTTCGTAGGAGCATTGAATTATAAATGAGATGTTATATTTAATATACAACACTGTATGTAATATCAACAAAAAGTTTTGTTTATTCTGCTTTACACGAGATTTATATTTAGAACATAATACAGAAAGCATTGCGTATTACAATTTTTATCTGTACTTCCAGGAAGGTTTTCCTTTTTTGGAACCGTTTTACAGAACCCGTATCAGAATAAAGCACTGTTTTACCTTATTAAATAATTGAAAAAGGGAATAAACTATAGGGTTGGTAGAGTAATGTCTATCCAAGGCAGTGAGTCAGTTTTTGACTTGTTTTTAATGATTTTAACCTGACTCAGCGCACCTAGGCGTGGCTAGGGGTTACGGTATTTATACATCTATTCATTTCACATATCGACATAATGTTTTTGTTTATTCGTACAGCCACTTTTTCACAGTATTTTTATCAACAAAAATATAGCATAATAGTAATAATAATATTTGGACGATTTGTATAGCGCCGTTTTTGTGAAAAATCACCTCAAGGGCGCTGTACAAAAACTGTTAAAAAAACCGTTTAGTTTAGTTGTGTCAAGTTTAGTGAAATAATAAAAAATGTGGGCAGAGTGCCGCGGTTACCCAGGATCCCAAGATCATCCTTACAGTATATAGAAGCGGTCTATGAAATTTGCTGTCTCTTTCTCTCTCATGGTGAACGACGTAAAAATCCGGAGAAAGTGATTTATCGCAAGTTTGTGTAGGTTGGGTAAAAATAATTAGCTCTCCCTCCATATATTGTTACTTCAAAGAATAAACAATATTTAGTTATTAATAATAAATTAAATTTGTCCAGTAGTCTAATATTAGGTATATTTCCCGTAAACTCATTTAAAAAATAAAATTAAAATTTCTCATTATTTTTTTATCACCTTCTCAGTTGACTTTTTGCCTCTTTAATTTCATATTATATGTCTCTTTCTCTCTGTTCCTTTGTTATAATTTTTTTTTCTTACTGTTCTCAATTTTATTTTATATTGTGTTCTCCGTCTGTGTGTATGAGTATATATAACCACACACTATGCATTTTTTGTTTAGTTTAATTTTGTACCCTGATGATGCTTAAGCTAAGCGAAACCGGTCGGTCATATATATATTTTTAAATCTCTTTTCTTATACAAAGTTATAATTTCATTTTCAAAAAAGCAATTGCTTTCTACGAATAAAAAAAAAGTTAAAATAATATTTCTAATCTCTAAAACTCGCTATGGAAATGACGTTGCGAGATGAAAATACAGATTGCGAGTGTTTCGGAAGACGTGCAAATTTTTTCAGCAGACAGATTTTCCGCTTAGTAGTTAAGTGAAGATAGTAAAACAGACGTTTTTCCGACACTCTCGTGACGGCCGGCGGCTTTTGACAATCGCCTTTGATAATATTGTAAATATTTCTTTAAATAATAGCAATATTTTTTTAGGTTAGGTTTTATACAAACAAGATAATAATTATAGTGTTATAATTTTAGTGTCGCTGTTTTAAAAACTTTTAAATATTCTATTTTCAAATCTGTCACGTTGTTCTCAAAGGGCAGAATAATAATCAGACAAAAGCTTCGGTCATCGGTCGTTGGACACTCGCCAGATGTGCGCATATGGGCAAGTCTAGCGAAAAGTGTCGAGTGTTATGTGAAGTGAATCATTTAGAGCGGGTATCATTTAATGTAGTAATGAAATTTTGAGGTATGGTCGCGGTAAACAATATTGTGGACCACCTTGGAGTAAAAATATATGTGGAGAGAGAGCTAAATATTTTTACCCAACCTATACAAACTTGCGATAAATCACATTCTCCGGGTTTTTACGTCGTATACCATGGGGAAAAGTTGTCACATAATATTGCAACACTTCTAGGTATGTAAGAATGTTCTACGCCCGCGCTAACTTCACATCGTCGAGTCGCATAACTTACGTCGATGAATTGTGAGGTTATTTCCTGTTTTTGGGTTGATTAAAATGCTTGCAGTGGTTATTCAAATAAATCAAACATGATGGTGATTTGTGCTATGCGTGAATGTTTAAATAAGACCAAACAAAGATTATAAAACATCACTTTTCAAAAGTATTTCAACAATTTTAAATATTTTTGACCGAAATAAAGAATTTTCAAATTTTGAATGATATAAAGACATAAAATCAACAAAAAGCTTCCATCATTATTTAGGCAAACTCTCTGTTATTAGTGTTTGTGTGATATTTTGACTTGATAAATCATTTTAATGGTCTATTGATATTGTTTTGTTTAATGTGTTCAAATATGCTTATTAAAAATGTCTGAATTCCATGTGGGCGGTAACTAATAGGCTATCCAACATCCTTTAATATATCTTTGTCTTTTTCCATCAAGTCAGTATAAGGTCAACAATCCTGACTACACTATTTCGCAAAGGTATCTCTCCATGTCCTCCAAGGCTACACCCGTCGTAACCCGTTGCAAAGGACCGCTTTTCGAAACTGCTACAAAAAATGCAATATCCTATGCAACACGCTCTACGCGAAACTTCTTCTAAAACCGTTGCAACGAAATGCCTTGACGCGCAACGCTTCACGAAACTGCTACAATAAAAATGTGACACTCAATTGCAACGGTTTACGCGAAACTACTAAAACCGCTGCGACGAAACGCCTTCTCGTGTAATGTTTGAGACCGGTAGCAGTTTACCTTTTCTAGAAGCGCTAATAAAAAGACACCCTGTATTACTTCGACATAGACATGAGGTTGAATCCTTTACCGAAGTAAATTATTAATGTGAAACAAAACGTTGTTCTTTTTTCTAGTCACCTTTACTTGACCTGGCTAGGTTATTCAGAGCCGAATGTTCACAAAAAAGCTGAAGTCTGTTTTGTTTTTACATCTCGTCTCAAATAAAATAATAATAATACGTCAAAGATAATCTTCTTAAAAAGGGTTTCAGCATTTTGGTTATAAATAATATAGCACGGGGAAAACAAAAAGGTTAGATTGTTCAGCGCCACATTTTACCGGGTAATTAGATATTATGCAGAAACAGGAGTGCATTTATGAATTGTTTTTAAGTAGAACTTTCTAGTATATGTATTACGATCGTTTGTATTAAATGTAATGTTTCTGCCAACAAATCACTTGCAGTAACTAAGCTGGTACAAATAGCCATTGTATAAAATAAATAGTGGTGTTATTATATGAAGTAATTTCTTAATACATTCGTCCTGACATATTTCGGTCCATTTAAATTTAATAATAAGCTATTATTAATGATGTTTTATAAAAAAAATTATTCATTAATTTAGCAATGATTGCAACGAATGAACTATGTAGGAATAGTGCGATTAAAACTGTTTTTGAAATTCTATTTTATTCCGTTATTTTTAACAGTTTCGAAGAACCGTTTCTTTTGATAAACTGAAACAGTTTTCGTTATTTTGAAACTGAAACGCCCATCTCTAACGATGAGTAGGTCGAAACATGCCTGTAAATATAAACGCTGGAATATAACAATGTATAAATAGCATGAGAAGAAATTGAAAAAAAATAAACAAAAAAAGGTTTTTCTTTCGTAGACAATTAGAAGTTAAAGAATGGGAAAAAAGATTTTTAAGCTGGGATTATGGCAAAGCAAAAAATATCCATTATTGTTTTACAAAATAAACTCTTTTATTGAGAGGACAGAGGGCGGAGATTGTCCGAGTTCACGATTGAATTAATCCTGATGAGTTTTCAATTATATCATTCTTTTCATTTGTCGCCCACGGGATGTAAATAATTTAAATGTTAGATTATTAAAAAGTGTCCCTTACCATTAACATTATTGCCGTAAAATGGTTACCAAAATTTCCAAATCGTTTTTTAGCAACAATATAACGTAGCGGTAAGGACCGGATATGTGTTCCTTAGAATTATGAAAAAAATCTAACCTTAAGTTGTTTGGTTTTCTAAACCTGCTACAGAAAATTCAACCCTATGCCCATCGGTAAAAACCGTACGTCAAACGTCTACCTGTAAATGAACGTTTATTTTATTTTTCCAGGAACGCCCCTCTTCGATGTTTTTCTAGGGTACTACCATATATCCTCTTAATGTGTCGCGTATAACGGCCGAGTTACGGTAGTTGTTAGAAAAGACAAAATTTAATGACGGTCTATTTCACCAACAAAAATCAGTGAGCGTAAATTCACTCTTAGCGAAGTATTAATCAAATGCATCACAGCTTTCGCTCAGTGCCAAAAAAAAAGTGTGTTTGAGTCAAATTTTAATTAAGCGAACGCTCAGTTATGACGGTGAAAACGGCCGTGTATTTAATTAAAATTCTTCAACTTTTCTTAATAAAAAAAAGTGAGGAACTTAAATTCGGTGCCAAAAAGAAAACACCGTTTTTTTTTTAAACTCAGTAAGAGCATCAACTCCGTTGGCCTAGCATATTTTATCACCAGTAGCTCTATCAATATGGAATGACAGCGTTTACAGGATACCTCAGGATCATTTGGATAAAATTATTTTATATTTTTTTACTGTATATTATTAGAGTTTGTGAGATTACAGTAACCTCCCCACGTTTCGGAATAAAGATTATAATTAATAAAATCAAATATGTGAGTATTCATTGATATATAATTTTTATTCAAAATCTTTCAATCATTAATTGAAAACCCCGAGTTATAACTTATTTGCATAAATATACCAGCCAGGCGTGCTCGAAGCAAATACACCTATTTTTACACCTTTCAATGTAGCAATAACGTCATTACCGTATTATAGCCTTGTGAATAAAATAGGGGTAATTATTGATTTTTTTGGTGTTGAAAGTTTTAAAAGGGGAAATAATTTCAATCAAACGATAATAATTGGACGTAGTTACGCATAAAGCGTCCAACCCCAAAAATACGAAACTGAGAAAAAGGCGTTTGAAAATATGACGATAAAAAAGCATCAATATGTGTAATCGGCATTTGTAAAGTGAATATCAGTGTTTCTTTCTTCTTTATGAGCATTATTATAAATAGGTTATTAATAATCTATCCATGTGTTTATAAAAAAATATTTATTATGTTATCCTACATTTTATAATGTTTTTTAACTCAAATTTAGGTCGATATCTGCAGTGTGCGTTGGTAAAAAAAAAACATTACCAAAAATCTATTGCATTTGGAGCTTTGATGTTTTCAGCAGATATAAATCTCGTTTTTGTATATAGGAAAACATGTAAAACTTGATTTTGACAATTAATCTTAGATATTTTATTTTTATAATACATACATATTTAAAAAAATCTAATATTTATCTGGTTTGTAACATACACAAATGTATACATTTATGTATGGTAATATCATATATGCTTGTATGTATGTATATACGAGTATATTTGCTTTTATATGCTATATTTTCGTCCAGTTCAACACTCCTTGCCGTACTCAGGCCATGGTCTTGAAATTTTTGGTACCAGTCTAAATGATTTTTGTCATTCTTAACGACACTTAGCAAAACCTTGTTCCGGCTTTAACATAAATGTTCCATCAATTGTATATTTTAATCCTATTTTATCATTGCTTCATTAAAATATTATGTATATGCTGTTATTTCTCTGTTGCTCTTTTTCCCCCTGTCTCGTGTTACATATTTTTTTGTAATTGGACAATGGTCCGTTAGTATATAAATAAATTAAAAATCACAAAAAAGGGAAAAAATAATTTTGTTATCACGTGATAGAAGCTTTGCTAACTTGGGCAAAGGTCATTTTGCTTATCAAAGAGTCATACCAGCATGGTTAAATAAAATTATTTTATTATTTGTTTTATTTTGCCAAAACAATTTTATACCAATTACATTGAAAAAGCGATAAAAAGAACACAAAAATGGCAATCATAATTATACAATTATAAAAAATAAATAATAAAGTTAATTCTGAATAATTAGTTCTTGCTTAAACTTGTTGTAGCTCGTGTGAAAAATTACCAAATTTACTGCGAGGCAGTTAATTAACCTAGTTAGTCTTCCCAGGGGCATCACCATTGGCAAGTTAGTTCTGCACCTGGGAAGAAACAGAAGCCTGTGTTGGCGGCCTCGCGTGAAATTATCAGGGACATAAGATCCAATTTCCGCCAGGATGTTTATGAACAAAAAGCGGTAATGCTATATCCCTCCTCGAACTAAGGCTGCAGATACCCAGCATTCCCGAGATAAATGCTGTTGGAAACAGCCATGGGCAAAAACCAAACTCTCGCATGTAAAGGAACCGTAAAACATCCTATTGAATTTTCTCGACCATTAGAACATAGGCGGTGTCCTCTGGCCCTCATACTTGAGATCTTCTTTCGAAAATGCAACGCACTAAGCTAAAGTAAAGCAGCCTTATCACTGCAAGATTTGTCAACTCATTTGAATTATGAATGACAAAACCCAACATTGATGTGGCTGATT
>JAGWCC010001477.1:0-40174 GCA_022651775.1 Drusus annulatus | reverse complement strand
TTTAAACGTTTTTTTGCGTTTTTTTTTGCCTTTTTTTAAAAAAAATTTTTGGGGTTTTTTTCCAAGTTTTTTTTTTCCCATTTTTTTTTATTTTTATGCTATTCTTCTTGTTGCTTTTTTTTTCCATTTCATTTTTTATATGTTTTTTTTTTGAAATTTGGGATTTTAGTCCGTAAATTTTATAAAAAATAAATGATTCCTTTGATTCCATCATACCCCATTGTGGAGAGATAAAAAACGTTGGAAATTATTATTCATTAAAAAGGTGCTTAAAAAAACCGACACAAGAGTCAATAATATAATTGTTTCTAAATCGGCCTCACTCCTCGCTGCCATAGTAATAAAAAAACAGGTCAACTTTAACTTAATTGAATTTCTAAATTTTATCGGAATACTGTACATGCGTTTGTAACAAAGATTTGAATGGTTTCCTTTGACGCCAGTTATTTCAGCAGGAGGTAATAATTGAAAGTGTTATTTGTTTCAACTGGTTCCGTTTTATCGCCCCCAGTCGAGCGAGGGGGGATCAATCTTAACCACCTGACGTAAGGAATCACATTTTGCGCCAACTGATTGTAGCTCTGCAGAAAGCACCCATTCAACACAAACCGAACTGAAAATTGCACAGAAGACATACACCGATAGAAACGTGTTATGAGCGTTTCCGTTTGCCTAAAGTAAGCTCAGTTTTCCTTTACTCTTGGTGAAATTAATCAAATACTTTCAATTAATGATTATTTTTTCTGAACAGATAATTAATATAATTATCTGTTCAGAAGTCTAAAGGTCTTATGTAAATCAACTTACCTTTATATTCACAATTATCCCACGAGAAGTTGTATTGATTTTAGGCTTCCCAAAACACAACTTGTATGTACTCAAAACTGCGTGTTTTACATAGATAGATTTTTTTTTTTAATAACTATCCAAAAGCTTCAAGCATTGGCAGTTTTCGTGGAATTTGCACTGAATATCTAAAGAATAACTTATGATTTTTATACATACTAAGATTTCAAATGATATCTACTTATATATAAGTGTAGATGTGTTTGCTCCCATTATGAAATGTATTAACCTCTTACTAGATGTGTGAAAAATAATTTGCAAACATCCAAACAAAAATACAAAAACAAACTTTCAAATCTTTGTAAATCACATGTCCAGTGCTCGAAACGAAAAATACCAGTATTAAAAAATGTCCTAAAAAAAATAATGTTAACTCTGCACAGGAGACCCTGGAGAAAATAATTTCCATCAGGGCCTGTATCATCTCTGGGGGTGCTGTGATACGTTTTTTTTTAAGGAAAGGAAGGCGTGAACCTAATTCTTGAAGAGACTCATGCTGGAGGAGGGAGGAAAGACAGAGGCAGGCAAATCATTCCACAACCGAACAGTTGAATACAAGATCGAGTCGTAGAAACTGGAAGTGGAAATCGTAGAAATTGTCTGATTGCTTTCTGCAGAACTACACTCAACTCAGATTACATCTTTAATCCGCTCGAGATTTGCGATACGTCGTAAGTGTGTTTACTCAGCCTTTGAATAATAATGTTTTGTTTCGTGCATACGCCTCCCCTCTTCCCTTCCGCACCCTCTTCCACCCCGCGTCACACTTTATACTAACCCTCCTCCGCGGCGGATTAACAGCGAACTGCCGAAACGTATCACCCGACTAAAATACCGGCTCGGGAAAGTGGCAACTAATTATCTATACATATACTCGTATACAAGATACATATGGCACCTACCTACTCTAAGTATTTTAATGCAATTTTCTGTTTTTCTGTACTTGTACTTGTCAAGTAATTTAACGCAGAATAAGGAGGTCTAATGAAAAAATTAGGGACTTAAAATTTATTCAGGTAGAATAGCAAATTTCAATTCAGAATTTGTAAGTTTTACTATGTATTTTTATTTGTTCCATTAAAGCTCAGCAACCAAAAATAGCGCTAAAAGTCACTTTATAGCATTCTAATACTAGCAATACTGCACATGATTTATCTGTATTATTTTACATGGGCAGTTGGGAAAATGTCTAAGATTTCCAGTGAATGAAAATTTTGAGCTGTGATCTTTTAAATTAAAATGAAAACATACTAAAATGACAGCAAAAGGTGCAGTTTAATAACCAGCGAATGCATTTTTTGTTATTACTTAAAGATCCGGTATGCATTTCATATATAATTTAAACGAATAAAGTAAAATAATTGTATTCACTGGAAACCTTGGACATTTGCCTAACTACTCGTATAGAATTTATAGATAAATCATTTGTAGTATTGCTTGTAGTAGAAAGCCAAAAAGTGTATATTTTTGAGTGCTGACCCATGATTGATTGATTTTGAAAAATGAATAAAAAACCAACCCAGCAAAATACCTCTGACATCATTCCACTCTGTTCGCAGGGCCATTACAAAGCAACTTGGAAAGATTAAAAACTATTGTGACGTTGTGCGATTTTTAATCTGATGAAGGTCAAATCGAGCTCGGTTTTATGAGATAAAAAAACTGTAAAAGTATGACCTTGCCTTTCCTATCACCTTGTTTATTTCAACATCCATATCGGTCCATATTCAATGAACAATTTATACGTTTTTTCAGCGTGTGCGCCGCGGGAATATAATTTCTACAGCGGACAATCAAATATTGCGGCATTGAGAAATACTACGACGAAACTACAATATACTGGCAATAACTTTGTGACAGGTCACCAAACTCTGCTGGACACGCTTTAACTCTATTTAGTAAGAAAATCAGAATTGTTAAGTTAAGCCACTTTCCTTCCCTACGTCTAAATTATTCCAACCCTTCAACATGGTCGCATTACCAGACGGCCTCCGTGGTCAAGTGATAGATGCTCGACTACGGATCCAGAGGTCGCGAGTTCAAACCCTGCGCCCGCAAATAAATTTAATTCAATCAATATGAGCTATAACACATTTTAACTCATGTAAAATAATATATAGTACATTTTCTGCGCGTTCCATAGTGGTAGATACTATAAGTATTGCCTCGGTGAAAGGCCACCATTCAGAACCGAAACGTTACTTGAAATGGCTTTAGCCGTGTTTGGTGACCAGATCTGAATAGTCACATACATCCCAACCTTCATCTTCCCCATCTCCTTCCCTTCATGGCATAGTCCCACTGCCTTCAGACGGCTGGGAGCCGTTGAGGCTCTAATGCGGTACTCTCTATATATATATATATTTTTTAAAGTAAACAAATTAGAATAGTCAAGTACTCCTACATCTTCTTCCAGATACTTTCCTTCCTTACGTCTAAATTATTACAATCTCTCAACATATTCGTTACCTTTTATAATAATATTCGTAACACATTCATAATATAAGCATAAGCATGATGGTAACATTAAAAAAATGTTATTTATTAATATTGCAATACTATTGAACATCAATGCATATTTAAGCATAAATGCGTCCTAGAAAATATCGAGCTAGTATCTGGCATGCATTAAAGTAGGTACCAAAAATATAAAAAATTAAAGCACTTGGATTTCAATGCGAATATCGAGGGAATTACGGAAGTACTCATTGCAAAACGGTTAACTCAAATGGAGGAAAAATCGCTTGAAAAGATTCAGTGTTTTTGAAAAGGCATAGAAATCATTTGATGCCACTCAAAGCCGATCAGAATGGTGGACGTATAAACAAAACGGGGCTTTGAGAACTAAACTATTGACTGCAAGCTCAGTACATTGAATAGCAGATTGGAAATGGCGTTTGAAGCCCAGCTCGGTTCCAAACACTGCCTAGAGTCGAAAACTCACTTCATAAAAACATCAGACCACCGCAAATTTTCGGAGTGGAAGATGCATTCAGTGATGCTTCGCTGAAAGACAAACATTCCGCAATGGATTTAGATGCGTTCAGTGTCCAAATCTAGTATTCAAAATAATTTTACTATTTCTTCCACTATTTATTTTGTAATGAAATTTCACATCGAAATTACATGTTTCTTTTGGTTTATTTTCGACTCCTTCAAATTCAGGTAACAATTTATTTTTATTTTGAGTTAAACATTAATATTCTGTACAAATCGCAAGTGCACCCCACTATTGAAATCGGTAGCCACCTTTGGTCTGGAGCCCCTAAATATCTCGAAAAAAACCCTTGACTCTGCACAGAAACGGGCGGTCCTTTTGATAGATTCTCATTTTATAACACACGGATTGCAACCTTTGGAGCACAGATGAGGGAATTCTGTCTTTGTTCTACCGGTATTTCAATGAAAGATGCTACAAGTAACTTGCGTCATTGATCCCTTTGGCACCGGTGCATAGTTGGAAAACTCAACAAACGCGCGCCCAACATTTGTTCACGGTTGACATTCAATACATGAGAACGGGTCGCTTTTACGACTTGTTCTATGTTCAAAAGTTCGGCTGTGGAAAAATTTTGCAGCCTTTGTGTTTCTTTCCTCTTTCAACGTGGGCCTCTTCAAGACCCACTCACTCCTTTCTTTCCTCAAAACGACCCTCCACACAGCATCCCCAATGATGACATATGCCCTGAGGGGAATCTATTCCCTCAAGGCCTCTTGTGTGGAGTAAATGTTAAAAAAAATGTTTGTATATTCATTATCAAGAAAGTGTACACAAGTGATAAGTGCAGCTTAAATCGTGTATGGATTTTTTATTTGCTAACGGATACGACTGACAATAGACAGTATGCTTAGGTGACGGTCAGGAGGATTTTCCACATCTATGTATTTGTACATGTATTAAGTGTATGCAAACATGCAAACCCGATTGCGAACTTTGTAAGAAAGAATCTGAAGAGTTTAATTAGTTAACATAAATCGGAAACTAATAATGAACATACGACATATCGTTTCCCTATCAATACTCTTTCTATGGTTTCCATAAAAAATAAACAATAACTTTGTATAAGACCATAGATTTTATTTTATTTTTTATGACCGACGGGTTTCGCTTAGCCTAAGCATCATCAGAGTACAAAAATAATCTAAACAAAAATACAAATTGTGCTGTTATATATACATACAGAGGGAGAACACAATATAAAACAAAATAAAAGAACAGTGAAAAAACAATAAAATAACATTTAAATTATAACAAAGAAACAGAGAGAAAGAGACAATCTTTATTTAACGAAAGAGGCAAAACGTCATCTGAGAAGAAAATTAAAGAAGAATTAGAAATTTTATGAGTGTAGAGGAAATACGCCTAACTAATTAATACCAATTTAAAAAAAAATAGTGCAATGACTGTATTTTTTATGCTTTGTCTATAGGTTTCCTGTTTTAACTAGGTTAGGCTTACTACTAGTTTAGGTTTGCGCAAAGGCTAAAGGGCCACCAATACATAATTTGCTAAATGCCGTATATTAAAATGAGCACCTGAAAAGGTATAACTTACAATTGGTAAAGAGTGATGCACACCACCGAGTTATACCTAGTCTATTATTCACCATTTCTGCACTGAATAAGTTAGGAAAGCATGCATTCGGTCTCTCGGCGGAGTAATCAAAACTTAAAACACTGAGGCCGGTAAATATTCCCGCGCTAGAGTTGTGACCGCTCTGTGCGAACTACTACAAAGAACTACTTCATTCATCGGCAATTCACACTTCACACATTTCTCAGTGTGCGAACACTTCAATTGTAGTTCGACTAGAAAGAACTCCTTCATTTTGCGGCAAATCACACTTCACCGAAGAACTTCGTGAAGGGTTCATTTTAAAGAACTTGTAGTTCATGAAGCGTTCACAAAACTTTGAAGTTTTCCCATCACTATTCCCACCTATCGAGCAGGCAAGAACTATTGACAAGTCTAATGAGCACAGCCTAACTTATTGCTGAAAGCCTTTTGGCATCGCCCCTACTCTCCCCGTTACGTCACTCGCTATGCCGGCCAGTTGTTTTGTCGGCTTTTTGTTCCGGAATAATATTTCTACTAAACCTCGCCGACATTATTTATACAAACATAATTTAACGTGTGTCAGAAATGTTTTTTGTGTTTTGAAACCACGGTATTTTGATTTATTTTAAACGGATGTAATTATAATTATGATGCCAGACACGACGGGTTTATTGTATATATTCAAATGAATTTCAGCAATAATTGTTAGTAATACGTGACACTTCCTACCGATTAAATGTGCAATGCTGAATTAGTTCATTTTATGGGTTTAAAATATTTATTGAAACATTAAAAGTAACGGAAAATAATTGATTTTGTGAATTTTATGAAAGCGTTGAGTGTTTTTATTGATTTTTGTCAGGTTTCTCACTGATTTCTTGATTTATAGTTACTGATCACTCTGTTTGTCAATAGTTCGACAAGTCTTTATGCATAAAATTCAATTATCCTGACAAACTGAACAGAAAATTCCTTCACGTTTTAACTACGCCAATTTAAAAGAAAACTCTTGTTGCCATATCATATAACATCCCCTGACTCTAAGGCCCCGGACAAGCTAACAAATTGCTCGTTTCTTCAATAAAGAATAATGGCATTTGAAAATATTTGATCATTTAACCCGAAGCAGGATAAAATAGACCTTACTTCGTACACATCAAAAATGTTTCTATCAGTTTATCTTTTCAGACTTCGCAACCTACAAACCCAAGTTCTTCAGGTACATATAATATTTATTTATGAGTAGGTACTCATTTGCGTTTACTTTTGTATTTAAATGTATATTAGTAGAAACTTCAAAATTGTGTGCAATTTGTATGGCAATAGTACATTGTCATTTTTTAAATATTAGCAAAGGAAAAACATTTTTTGTTTGATATTTTTGCAGTTTAATCCATTTTTTTTACATTTATTATTCCGTATTTTTAATGGACAAAAAAAAACTTTTCCAAAGTACCGAAGTTGTGTACTTCAAAATTGATGATATGAAAAATGTTTATGTGTACAAAATCTAATTGTAGGTACGAGTATACGAGTACATATTATATAATATAAAACATAATAATAGGTATGTAGAGGGAGCTTAATATAAGCATCTGTCCGTCAGTACAATATATCTCAATAGAAGAGCACTCCAATTACTTTGGCAAATCTCTCAACGTCACCGAGAAGATATCCGATAAGCAGGAGGCAAATAAGTAGTTTTCCTAATACGGCTAAGCTCCTGCCAAGGCACTCGGGTAAAAAAACGACCGGAATATTGGGACAATGGATTCTACCGAGAAAGTTCATTTGGACTAAACGCATCCTACTTGATCCTCTCGCCCCCCGCCACGGTTATCCACCCCTCCCCCTCTCCAAACCCACTCCCGCGCAGCGTACCCCCCCCCCCACTACAGATAAGGGCGGGAAAACGACAAGGGTATTAGGAGAATGGCGTAGCACTAGATAGAACCGCCGAAGAAAATATTTTAAGCGAACTCGTTCGGTTATAAATAAAACTGTTTTATTATTGGATTAAGACTCTGAATTTCAATATAAAAAACTAAGAAAATAGATTTATAATATATTTTACCTTATCAGGCTTAGCACAAGGTTTGGTTTTAAAAACTATTGATCGAAGATTAAGTCATATTGACTCTTTGTCCTATTTTTTGCACGTAAAGGAATATTTAAATACTCGTGATGAAAATAATTCAATAAAACCAAAAAAATCTTCTGCAGATTTAATGACCCTAGAGTTCATTTTAGATATTTTCTGCTTTTACGTTAATATAGGTTTATCGGCAGGTGATATCTTTTCATAAAACTATGTTGTAATATGAAAAACAATATTTTTTAAATTACGTAAAATTGTTTGTCATTTTCTTCCCATTTTTATGCCAATCAAAATAAATGTATGTTTTTATTATTTGGTGACATACTGTACATATTTATTTTTTAGTGTTCCTTATTTATCACAAACGAAGCGAGAAACTTTATTTTTAAATGTCAACAATGTAATTTAATTGATGTGTCAATATCTCTACTGCTAATAAGAATATATTAAAATTACCTAGGGGTACAATTTAACGATCCATTTTTTTAAATTATCAACGATTAATTCCCCAGCCATTGGCTAAAGTGGCTCATTGAACGTGTCAACTAGTAACAGGTTAACGGTTATAATCCAAATTGGCTATAATCGAAAAATTGAATATAAAGTGATACATTTTAATTACTTATTTTCGGTTTTGTGTTTATTTTGTATTTTTTTAGATTTTAATATTAGGTACATATTATGCATTAATAGATTTTTCATCTTTCAAAGACTGTTATACAGTTTATTTTATTTTTTTTATTTTTTTATTTTTTATTTATTATTTTAGTACATATAACAGGCATGATGCCCAAAACATATATACATGAGTGTTTTAATTTATTAGAGTATTTAACAACAGTAAGTAAATTAATTAAATGTTTATGCAAAATGTTAGAGTAAATGAGTAACAACAGCAATCATGACTCCTCCTCCGTCTTTTTTTGTTTTATGCAGTCTATCCTTCCGGTATACTTCGTAGCGGTCATCAAATAGTTTCTGGTCATAGATCGATTCTTTCAGCCATGTCTCCGTTAGACTTATTATTTGATAGTCGTTGTTAAGAATATTTATATTAAATTCATCAATTTTGGTTCTCATTCCCCTTATGTTCATATAATAGCTTTTTTAAGTAAAATTGATAGTTTACAGTAAATCATTGTATAAAGTAGTGTGTTAATCAATGTTTTTGTATTATAGGTGAATACGTCAATCCATTATTTTTCTTGGTTGGTCGGTTGCTCTGTAGGTATATCCGATAGGTTTATTAGAGTTCAGTTATTGATACCTATTATCTTAAGTAAAAAAAAAAAACAAATCTACTATAAAAACTGGATTCGGTGGCGTAATTAGTGAAAACTCCAAGTTGGTCTCTTGTTTTAGTCGCACCCAAATCTTCTCAATCTTTTATTTTTCTTGTTCAAATCATTTGAATATATCTTCGCTGGAAATACAAAAGGACTTAAGCGACACTTTGGTCAAAAAGGATTAAAATATGTAGTTTTGATCAGTTTTTTTCTGCAATAATGCTCTGACTCTCGTTTGATTCTGAAGACTTGTGTGCCCCTTCAGCCATCTAAAATATATTTACCATTTGGAAGAAGGCTTGACTCAAGCGACACAATTTTGGGACTTTTAAAAATCTTTTTGTCTCTTCAGGTAACTCAGTAAGAGCATTGAATTACCTGAGTTGACTGTTTATTCCAAAATCCAACCTAGTTTGGAGTAACCTTCCCAAAATGGCGCTTCAGACTTTTTGCCATTCCAGTGACGATATATTAATAATATTATTTCAACAATGATTCGTTTATTTTTTTAGAAAAAAATATAAAACGTAGGTATTATACAAAGAGCTGAGTTATTTGCTTCGCCTTTTTACAGTCGATATTGATCGCGCAGTTGAGGAACTTTAACAATGGTTTTAGTAATTCAAAAGATTTTTACACAGCGAATGTTTGTTAGTTTATGTTTTGTATTGTATTATTGGAATCGCTATGAATAAAGAAGAAATGGGTCATGTGATGTGCAGAAATAATTAAAGTGTATAGAGTTAAATACACACCTGAATATTCTTTAGAGAAACTACAAATTCCAACGGAAACTTTGATAAAGAAAATCGTTTTATGAATTATAAAGTTTATGATGGGAAAACCAAATGATGATTTAAAAAATATGTTATTCGAGTATTATAGCTCTGCTATGTAGTAATTAGTAATAAGTATTACTAAGAGGTCTCTAAAAATCGTGAATACTTTCCGAAGACACATAAGTGTCAAACGTAAAAAAATACCTAGGACAGACATCCTGTAAGTAAACGCTATAATTTTATTTGTGTAAAATAGTGAACCTAATTTTCTCATGTTCATCATGAGACGTGCAGTTTTGAAATATCTAATACGACTGCGTGTTGTCTGTTACATATTTCAAGTGTTTCTTTGAGATAAAATAGTTTAGATACTCGTGTAAAACTCACTATTAACTGCTTGAAAAAGTAAATTATTTACACAACATTGTTCAACTCCATAGTAGTACTTATTACAACAATGTTTAATAACAACGGTAATTTCAAATAATCATAAAAACAGCAGCATAACGATATAACAAGCTATGCTTCTTCAAAATATGTACTGGGCCCCTAGCACAAACATATCGATAATGTTTATCGACAATATCGGTTATTCGTTTAACATTCCCGAACACTGTCGCAGAATGCCAAAGAACAAACAACACTTCTCGTCGACTAAATCTGCTTAATTAATTTGTAATCAGATTCTACAGGTACAACACATGTTTTTTTAATATTTAAAGTCATTTCGAAAAACACAATGACCTTATTTGATATGTGAATAAAAATATTGATATATATCTAGATGTATCTTAGATTCACATCTTACAACTAATTTACTGGCAGAACCACTCGCAACTACTGTAAACATGCCATAAATTGAACCCGTGCAATGCGCTATCCGATGCGACTATTCTAACTTCAGAATACTGCAGATAATGACCGGCATTGCTAGTAACTGCCGTAACTTTCCCAAACGGCTACTTCTCCCGTCTTCACCGACGATGATTTGACTTGAACAGTTATACAAATATTGATTATTGAATGTAGACGTTAACCAATTAGAATAAAGTATTTCCTAATATATGCTGTGTAGCTTAATAAGATCAGATGCCATTCTGAACAATTTTATTAGATATTTTTGTAGAAGGCAATCGCTTTGTGAAAATGAAATAATAACTTTGTATAAGACCACAGATTTTATTTTACTTTTTATAACCGACCAGTTTCGTTTAGTCTAAGCATCATCAGGATACAAATTAAACAATGAATGAAAATAAAATATGTGGTCAAAAAGTTTAATTTTTATAATATTTTTAAATAATAGTTACTTTTTACATTAATTTTTTATACCATTAATTTTAGTTAATCTATCATTCTTAGGTATTATTTTTTTATTAATTATTTACTATAACAGCTTTAAAAAAATCATATTCAGCGTCAGCGATTCAGCAGATATTTAACAAAAATATGAACAAAAATGTTAAATTATATGATGGTATTAGATATTATTTAGATTTCATATTGTTTAAAAAAAATATACTCGTACAAATGGCTTACATTTAATTTAATTATTAATCAGTCAAATATGTTCACAATTACACTTGACAAAATATTCAATAATTGAGGCCAATACATACTGTATTTTTTAGAGCGTCCGAAGTAAATTCAATGTTATCTTTCTTAAAATTAAACGAACATTTGGAAATGTAGAAAACCTTTTTTGAACAAATACTCAATTTAATTTTTATCAAATTGGTATACATGACATTTCTAAGATTGGAGTATTTCAAACTCCCTTCACATTGCATGACCATCATTTTCGATCAGTGCCATTTCGATATTTTGATATTTGAACGGCTTAAACTTTTGAACAAATTGTAATTGACCAACAAGCATAAGCACATGACCTTCATGCTTGACGGCTGAGCACAATTTAATCAAAATCGGGAACGTTCAATTGTCAACAACTTGGAATGGCATTGATCGACAATGTGATTTTGAAAAAGCCAACCTGAGGATCATCGTTGGAATACAGCGCCGGACCCACCGTACGTTCAAACTGTCCAAAAAACATATCTCTGAAGGGGTGCCGTGAAAATAAAAATCTTATTTAAATTTACTTAAAATATTCTCTAAAACATATCAAAATTTCCCCATATAATTTTTAAATTACCCACATCATGAAATAATTATGTTCTTTATTGCGCTGGCAGCATCGCTATGCATTGAACGACTATCGAAAATGTAGGGGGAGTAGCTTTTTGTCACGATTTTTTTTTTACTTATTGCATAGTGGTTATTTGGACGTAAAGTCTGTTTTTCTATGGAGTGTTGTACCTTAAAATTATGAGAAGCAAAGTTTACAACCAATCACCGTATCCGTCATTTTCGTACAAAAGTGAAAATGAACCGTTAAAGATGGTGACATTGTACCGGTGACTTTGCACTTATTTGGTTGTTCAGAATTCGTTTGCAGTAATATTTTTTTGGAGTTTATTTTTCAATCATGTGTTTTTTGAGTAATATAAAAAAAATAATAATGAAATCGCACACCTCCACTATCGATTTTTTCCTATGGCTATTAGTAACTGGTTTCAAAATTAGTGACAGCCAATTTTAGATGATACATCCCTAAGACGCAGCTGTTCTGTTGTATGACGAAAATCTTGTCATACGAAAATAAACTCTAAAGATAGTTACTTTACATAAAGTTGAATCTGTCCATTGTTTATTCGGGGATTTTTTATATTGATATTTGACAGCTTTTATTAAGCTGTCAATTTCGATGCGTAATACTTTACCGATGTGTACCTTTGGGTGTTTTTGAGTTATATTAGTTTCTAAATGTGTTAGTTAGAGTTTTAGTTATTACCCTTGAGGTGATTTTGTTGATCCTTAACTAATGTTAAAAATTATTCGAGAATAAATACATCAGTCTTACTTTACGTACATAGGTTAGACTTGAGATAGAATTTTGTTATTGTTGGAAATTATTTTCTATATATCTAGTAAATAATGCTCTGGCTGGTTCAGGATTGTATGATTGGAATCATTTGTTACAAAACCTGAATTCGAAAAGCAATTTCGAAATGTTTGATTATTTGTGTCAAATTAAAAAAGGATTGCGGAAAGGGGGGAGAGGGGTTCGGGGGCGTACTTGTACTTACTGCACAGGTTGCTAGATGTTGTGGAACCGGCCTTGCTGGTATGTATGGAAACCGATGAGGGCGTAAGTTAATGGGCGTACGAACATCCGTGCAAGTGTGAACTTTTGAAATTTGAAAAATTGGTGGATTAAAGCAACTCATATTTTTTCTTGGCAAGTCAAGTATTTCGTGATTTTTGACGGGTGTAAAATAATAATGAACAGGGTGTTAATTCACCCGAAGAGTCACACGTCGCTTCAAGAGCTCGCCAAATGTTCAGATCGACATATGAAATAAATACACTCTGTTTAATTGGCTCTTTGACATTAACTGAATCCCTTGGATAATGTACCAGCTAGTGCAATGTGAAACTCTCCTCGTATTTTACGTTAAATCCAATTGGTTACTAGTAACGTAATTGGTAGGGTGTCCGCCATGCGAGAGTAAGGTTCTGGGTTCGATTCTCAGTCGTACCCAAATCTTTTTTTTTTCTGTGTTTTTTCTACTTACACATTCATTCATAATACTGTTCACAGTTGAAAACTTTATTACAGAGAAACGTAATTACGTTTAGTTAAACTTAGTTTATTTAATTAAATCTAATTACGTAATTAAACGTAATTACCCGCATTATATATTTTAATATGTGAAGGGCATAAAAGCAAAAGCATTCATCGACAAAATCTACACCACCCATAATAATTAGCATTATGTAGCTCCTTGTTTGTGTGGATATTTATTTGTGCAATGTTTACATAAATTTGTAACATTATTTATTTTTTTATAGTGAATACTACACAAGGGTTCCAATTGCTCCCAACCGTTTAGAGCCAGTGGGAATATAGCAACCCCGATAAGGGTATGTTGTGAGGCTGAAGGTAGTGGGTAGGGAAAGGAGATAGGGAAGAGGAAGAATAGGAATTACCTGGCTATTGAGATCTGGTCACCAAACACGGCTAGAGCCATTCCAAGCAACGTTTCGATTCTGAACGGTGGTCTTTCACCAGGGCAATACTATGAGTATCTATCACTCTGGAACGTGCTGCAAATATACTACTATATACTGTATAAACTAAATGCGTTATGACACATATTAAATAAATTTAAAAAATATTTGCGCACGCCTGGTTTGAACCCGCTACCTCTGGATTCGTGGTCGATCGTCTTACTACACGACCACAGAGACCGTTTAAATCGACTAATAACTTACGTACGTTGAACGTCGAATGATTGCCGTCTTTTATTTTATATCCCTCTTTTAATATATTTAATTATTTTTTATTTATTTACATTCATATATTGTGTTTCATAAAAAGTAATTACGTTTGATACAATAATGATTTCATATTCCATACAACTCTTGTGATATTGATTCATTTAATGAATGGTGTGAAACTAACTGCCTAAAATTAAACATTGATAAATGTAAAATTATGTCATTTCATAGAACTCATAAACCGATCCTCTTCGATTATAAATTAAATAGTGTCTCCTTATCTACCGTCAGATCTATAAAAGATCTTGGTGTCACTATAGACTATAATCTTTCTTTTCGTGATCACATTAATAATGTAGTCAATAAATCATTAAAACTTCTTGGCTTCATCAATAGAATTGCATGTGACTTTAAGAATATAAAGACTCTAAAAACCCTTTACTGCTCATTAGTTCGCCCTCATTTAGAATATGCTAGTGTAATTTGGTCCCCTTTCTATACCGTTCATATTCATCATATTGAATCCGTACAACATCGCTTCTTACGCGGTATTGCATGGAGATTGGGGCGAGAAAGAGGCGATTATTCATATGATGAAATTGAACAATTATTGAAAATGTCTTCATTAGAAAAGCGCAGGAAAGACTTCGATTTAATTTTCATTTACAAAATTATTAATTGTTATATTGACTCACCTTCTCTGTTGCAACTTATCCAGTTCAACATTCCTTGCCGTAGACTCAGAAACAATGAATTGCTGTTCCTCAATCATCACAATACTAATTACGGGTATAATTCTCCAATGTCCAGAATGTCAAGACTTGTTAACTCAAGCCATGGTCTTGAAATTTTTGGTAGCAGTCTAAATGATTTTCGTCATTCTTTACGACTCTACCAAAACTTTGACTAAGACCATGGCTTGAATGTTCTCTCTTATGTTTATTTTGCCTTATTTTTTGTCATCGCTTCATTTATCTCAATTTATATGCTATTTCTTCTCTGTTACTCTTTTTTTATATTTCGTGTTTTATATGTATTTTTTGTAATTGGACTTCTATTAGAAGAATTTGCTTGGGCGTTATAAACAGTTGGATAAGATATGGGCAGTTGTAAGTACAGTGCAGTTTCTTTTTAAAAAAAAAGTGTATGCAGTACCTCATTTATCGAACCGTACTTGCAACATAATAGATGATCACTTTAACAGCTCACGACATCTTTGAAAAGCTAAGTTGGTGCGTTTGATTTTGCGGAGTGGAATTATCGAAGAACAATGTATCAACCACTGAACAGGCGATTCCTAGAAGTGTTTTATCTATAAAAAATCCTAGCGGCTTGAGTGATTTTAACTCTACTCAAAACTCAAATTTGAAACATCCCAACATTCAATACTGATATGATAACACATGTTTTCTTAATTTTGAATAAATTCGACGGTTTGTAGACACGTGTAATAAATGTTCCATTGTTTGTTCGTCTGTCTGGTCATCATGCAATCCTTCACACTCTGATTGATCTAAGCCGAATTTGCTTAAGTCCTTAGGATCGCGCGCAAAATACAGACTCCAGCTACCACACCATTCTGCGTCCCCCCCCCCCTTACCTCACCGCCGTGATCACACAACCTCATTGCGGTATAAATGTGTATTATTTTGAATTTCACCCACTCCTTAATTTCGCTCTGTTGCACTCTGAGACTTTGAGGAAAATATATATAGTAAACTCACCAAGCCCTTTGAACATACCACATACGTCTGAAACAATTTTTTGGGTCATTAGGCCAATCTTCTGCAGACGAAGTCCACTACCTCCCAGATCCAAACTCCTGGTATACTATACACTTATACGACCTGTCATCACATACGCTATTCCCGTCTGGAGGAGCAAATCACACTCTACACACCCAGATCTAGTGCATTCAGAACTATTGCATTAAAATCATTTTTAATACTAGACTCAGAACAAATCTCAAAAGATTACACTCTGAAAAAGAAATACCCACTTTGTTCGAACACACACACAGGCTGACCGAGCGCTTTTACAGTTCACTCAAACACAACAAGAATCCACTTATCAAATCAATCGGTCAATACGATTCACTTTGCGACTTTACATTTCGATACAAACACAGGATGCCTAAACACATTTTGTTAGATTTAAATTCAGTTTGGCATATTCCAGACATGGACAAGTATACGTAATAGGTACTTTCCTTTCCTAATTCCAAGATACCGAAAGGTATTTCCCGTTACCTATCCACTCCTGTCCTATAAATATGTATTTGTATGTCCATTAATACTTTCCCATAATTATTTATCTACATAAAAACAGACACACACCCACACCTCACAATGCAGGGCGTCACATATGACGTCACTGAAGGCCATAATGTGTTCATGTTGGACATGTGGCCGCTTCCACCTATATAGCGTTTTCTATGGTTTTCCCTATTACCATGACGAATGCGGTGGAATTCCTAAACATAGGCCATAGCCGAACACTTAATGATAAATAAGAATCTAGAAAATGAAAAAAAAATAATCAAATTTAATAAAATGTATATTCTAATGGGCAACATGAGTTGGACGTAGTTATACAGAAACCATCCAACCCCAGAAAGGTGAAACTGAGTAAAACGCGTTTTAATACATGATGTTAAAAAGCATATCACGACATTTGTAAAGTGAATATCAGTGGTTTTTTTTTTCTCCATGGAAATTATTATAAATAGGTACTTTATAATCAGTGTATTTTTTTTTTATAATTCTTCTTCCCATGTTATTCTACATTTGAATGTTTTTAGGCTTCAAATTTATGTCAAATATCTGCAATGTGGGTTAGTAAAAAAATGAATTATCACAAACCTTTTGAATTTGGAGATTGGTTTTTTTCAGCAGATATAAATTTCGTATTTATCTATAGGAAAACAAATTGTGGGTTGGACACTTTCTGCATAACAACGTCGAATTGTGAGGTAATATTTGTGAAATTGTTTCGAAAATAAATGTTTAATTCATTTATTTCTTCGAAACCACCACCATACAGCAAATACGAATCTTCTGTAAGCAGGAAAGTAGATTTTTGAAAATAATGTAATATTATAAAAAAGCTTGTAATTTTGAATAAATTCAGGAAATTAAGTTGAATTTGAATCATTACTTCTATTTACTTGATTGATTCCGTACGGCGTCGTATACAAAGGGGATTTTTTTTTAAATTTTAATATTATAGTGTGATTGGTTTCAATAGAGCGGATTCGGTACTCGCCTTGTTAGGAAATGCACGGGCTGTAGGAGGTGATCGGGAGTGTTAGGATGGAGGGGAAGAGGGAGGGGGTGAGGAGGAGCGATAAAGCCTACCCCACGTTTCACTTGTTACATTCAATGAATCTTTTCAAAGTAGTGCTTCTGAGCGTGGTAGAGGGATACATCGACCATTACTCGGGCCGATCCCATCGCCCATAAAGTCACCCCACTTCGCTCGCTAGATCCCAAACTTTCACACTTATGAGCTAATGAAAAAGTAAGAAAACTGCCGGCAAGTCGCCGGAATCTTGATTTTCTTCCTAACATTCTAGTGGATTTTCATATTTAATCAGTATAAAAAGAAAACACAAAACTAGGTGGCCGTGGTATGGACGAGTTGAATATTTTATGTAACATTTTTAGCTTTCTTCTAGTTGCAAAAGTTACAACCTACAATTTATTGGTATTTATAAAAATGAATAAAAACTTGCACCTAACTTATTTTAGAATTAATGGTTCTGATTTTTTCGCCCTAATTCAAAAAGTCATAAAAATTAAATACACAAAGCACATGTAGACTATAATAAAACACACATTCTAAGAAATAAGAACGGCCCTCTCCAACATTAACACAAGAGATCATCTTTTATAATAAGGTTAATATACTAATGCTTTCTCAATACTATAAAAACAGAAATATAAAAACTTCAATGTTTCTTCTACAATCCATGTCATTGTCATTAGCCGCGTGTTGTCCACTTTTAAATATTCGAAAAAAAAAACGTTATACAGGTTAGGTTAAATTAAGTTAATAGTAGATTAAAAAAATATGGAGATGTCAAGATTTCAAAGATGTGACTTCAATGTTCCACGCCATCAAACTTATTTGGTTTTCAGTGTCGAATAGACAAACATAATATTATATTTAGACATCTCAAAGCCAAGATATTGTTTACCCATAAACTATAATTCTATCATAAACGCACAAAAAGTTAGAATCGCTTGGAAATATGTAAATATCTTTGAAATGTGATTTAAATAAGCCATTATAGCCAAGTTCATAATTAATTTTCGCCAAAAAGTAGAGATATATATATGTTAGTTTAGGTTAGGTTAATGATATTTTATTTAGAACGCTTTCTCCATTAACGGTAAAACGCCAAAATATTATGATTTAAATATTTCTTCAATGCTTCACGACTCCATGCTCATTTGATGTCCATTGTCTGAACAGAAAAATATTATTTATTATTATTAAATTAATTATTATGTATTATTAAATTAATTAAATTTTTTGGTATAGCTTATAGTGGAAGTACATATTATATTATATTATTAGTTTGGCTTAGGTGACATTTGTAACGTCCTTTTAATAAAAACAAAAACGTTAAAAATATGAAGACTTTGATGTTTCTTTGTCACACACTATTAAATATAAAATCCGGTATGCTAAATAGAGCTATTGTGGCTTGGTTAAGCTGGGTTAATATTAGATTTGGTTAGGTGAGAACTAATATTGTCGCTGGAAAGACAAAAAGGCTTAAGCGACACTCTGGTCAAAAATTTAACAGACTTAGATTTTTTGAGTTAAATATGCAGTTTTGATCAGTTTTTCAGGTACTGAAGACTTGTGCATTTTATTGTAAAATAAAAAAACTTTAAAGCGCTTTTTTGTAAACTTCCCAAAATGGCGCTTCGGCCTATTTGATTTTCCGGCGACGATATATCCACACTAACTTAACATTAGGTGCTGTTATATTCGAAACGCCCTCTCAATAAACGCCAAATCGCGAAAAATATGAAGGCTTGTTTAAAATAAGTTGACAATGTATCTCCAATTCTTCGTGTTAAAATATTTGCGAACCGCTCTGCTGCGCCGCCCGCCCGCCCGAGCCGTTCCACGGGAGTTGTTACGGGCGGGTGGGCGGGTAGGCGGGCAGGCGGGTAGTCGCCTCGGCCGGGATTTGGCTATGTTATCACACGCATGATACGCCGTAGCTTTGCGGGGTTAGCGCGGATTGCTCTGAGGGGGATTTAAAGCCACTTATTCTAAATAACGACATTATCCTCGAATATAATCTTTTAAAGGATGACCTGACGTTTTAAATCAGGCCCCGAGAGTGTGGCGGATTTGCCTGCGTAAGATAACCGACTTCCAAACCAATATTGGATGTTTATTGCATTTCGACAATTAAATTTAGTTCAAGTAATCGAAATTAAATTGTCTTCGAAGATAGAGAAAACAAATCTCCAGAAATTTGGTTTTTGTAATATTCAGAGTCCAAAGTTTTCACGTCGGATATCGTCTTTGGAAAATTTAACGAACTTCATATTTTATTCACAATGTATGACAATTGTTAGAAAATAGTGACAATATACTTGGTTTGATTATTATTTCTAATCAATTACATTTATTTAAGACTTTTAAGATAGAAATAGAGTAAGAAATAAAACACTTCACGTAGAAGGAATAATTTCACTAGAAAACAAGCTGCAAATATAATAGATCTCAACCGATTTCATAATAATAAATACTAATTTCCTATGAAAACAATCAATTATATACGATTCGTCATAATTTTGTTTTTAATGTTATGACTAGAGTTAAATCCCCACTTCTCAGAGACAATGGAACCGACGGGGCACCCTTCTACCTGCGAATGTTTTGAGGCGAAGTGGTTTGTGGGACAATAAGATGAAAAGTTAAGGAAAGGTTTAGAAAACAAGCATTTTTATGACAGAAGTACGTAAATGTGAATGATTTTTAACCGATATTTGTATCGCTTTTAAAACATTGTTGGAGCGTCAGTACAACTGCCTTCAAGAGTTTGTCCTATTTATATTAATTAAGTACAGAAATGTGGAATTAAAAAAAAAATGCTTGTTATATTTTAAATTTAAAGTCTGAAGTAAGAATATGGAACAATAAACTGTTGGCAACTGCAACTGAAGCTGGTATACCATACACAAGTGCTGGCAGTAAGTGAACCTCCAAACTGATTAATCCCCTGCAGTGGTTTGGCCGTAGCGCAACATCTCTCTTCCGAATTATAGTGGCGAGAGCTCCAATTTGCATGATGTTGTCTAACTTCCGAAAAGAATTAAAAAATAAGAAACGAAGGGCTTCTTTTATTTTATACTTTTCTGATTTAAAAAAAAACCCTTCGAAGGGCTTAAGTAACTACTTCAGTATCGAAAACATCGATAACTCACAGGAAGAAAAAATCATAAGAATGACAGAGACGTGTGATTTCAGAACGAGAAATGTGAAAAATATCAAGCGAGGTATTAGTGTATTTTTGCTTCTGTAAGTGTTTTTAACTTTTTAAATTGTAATACCTGGATACGTAGGTAGATAACATCATTTTGTTAAATGTTCGGTTCTACAATCGACAACCGTATTTGAAAACGTCTTTGCCTCGTTGAAATGAGGCTTCGAATTCTTAGAATCGTTAAACGAATCAACTGAACCAAACTCGTTAAAACCGTCAATCTAGCAAAATCAAAATATATTCATATTAACTTAAAAACCGACAATTCTTAATTTTAACTACCAATAAAAATCTTCCCTAAACTGAAAACTCTAATTACCCAACGTCTGATATTATTCGTTTGATTAATAGGTATTTTCTTCGGTGAAATGCGAGTAAACACGTTAGTTTATTTGTGTTTTTGTAAAATAATATTGCATTGTGAACCGCAAGATGTTTGTTGCATCTGTATTTCAAAAAGCATGAATAATAGCCGTCAAGCTTTGGCAGCAGATACTTTACGAAGAAGCAGAATATGAAAATGCACCGAGAAAGATTATTTCCATCAAAAGAAATATCTGTTTACCCCCATTTCTATACAATTGAATGGAAAATGGATTCCCCATTTAATGATTCTGACTTTCTTTGATGCTCCAACAAAGATCCTTTTGATACTGTTTGATCCCCTTCAATATCGGTAATTACCGGAATGGGGTTAACCAACACAATATTGTTTTTCTTTTTTTTTTTAATTCTTTATTTTGAAATGTTTATAGAACAAAGGTTTTTAATGTGCCAGCGCACCATGATGATTTTTAAAACTTGCAGAAAACCAAAAAACAGCCTTTTATTGACAGGTCTGAAAGGCAATTTCCTTAACAAGCTGTAGACCTACAAAATAACAGAAGTAGTAATGACCAAGTGCGGCTCCAAAGACAACAATGGTCGCCTGGCAAAGTAGGTTTTCCTTCTTATTGTTTTAAATAGCACCGGGTACATGTAGGGTAGCTTGTCCCAGAAGCGTAACGATTGAACTGTGAAAGGATGAGTGAATAACAAGTGATGTATAGGAATTTCAATGGTTTTCTTAAAACATAAGTGAAGAGAGACCTCTCAAAGAATAATTATTTGATTTTTTTCTGGAGTCGGGTTTCGAACCTGATCCACAACCTTCTAATTCAAAACAACAGCACTTTCATGCTTACTGAGATTGTCAAAATCTGCATTCAATCCATTCAGTGTGGTAGATACTTCAAAGGTGAAATTCCACCATTCAGAATCAAAACGTTGCTTTAAATGGCTTTAGCCGTGTTTGGTGATCAGATCTGAATAGCCGGTACTTCCCAACTTTCATTTTTCTCGTCTCCTTCACACACTACCTTCAGCCTAATAACATACCCCAATACGGGCTGCCATAGTCCCACTGGTTTCAGACAGACAGTCGGGAGCAATTGGGACTCATGTGGAGTACACTATTAAATACACTATAAAAATACATCTAAAAAAACAACATCAACAACATTTTTCACCGCTATATTACGGTTTCGTACAAGTAGATAAAACATGGCATTTAAAAAACGTAAATGAACTTCTCAGTTCGAACGAGTATACAAGTAATTGCAGGTAGAAAAGATAATAGCGACAACCGTTTTGAATAATGAATCAGTAATCGCTCTGATAAATTTACCCAATAGTAAACTGTATTATTAACAAGTCCTAATGTATTATATATACCTTTACATAGTACGCTTCTTCAGTATGTTGCTGACAAATCATATATCTTCCCATTTATGAACACAAACGTCACAAGAGACACAGATATGAAAAAAAAATCGGACAAAATATTTTTCTAATGAAATGAAGAAATTACTTTGTATCCACAGATTTTATTTTATTTTGATGACCGACTGGTTTCGCTCAGCCTAAGCATTATCAGAGAAAAATTTAAATTGAACAAAAAATACATAGTGTATGGTTATATGTACTCATACATACAGAGGGAGAACATAACGTTATTATTTCATTTCCAATAAATAGGTCAAACCACAAAGTGATTGCTTTCCACGAAAACATTATTCACTGACTCACTCGATGGATGCAGACGATCCGGAGACCACCCTGAAGCACGCTGGATTAAAACGAAATTCACTATTTTATTTATTTTTTCTTACGAATTTATGTTTTTTTTAATTATATTTTTTTAATCTTATTATTGTTGTATCTCAACTTGTATTTTACTATTTTGTAACTATTTATTATTATCAATTATGGAAGCTATTGCATCGCACTACTCCTGCATACCTTCTGGAATAAAATTTTATAATTATTATTTTTTTCTTGATAGATATGTATCTTAGAAACAATTCGGCATACTTAACTCAAAACTTGATTATTTCTGCTCATTCCGATTTTTTTTACAGACAGATATGTTCACTTACTTGATAAGATTTTTTGTATCAAATAAAAGCGACGAAGTTTCTCTCGAAGTTAAAGTGTGGTACGACATAAATGAAGTATCAGGGTACAAAATTAAACTAAACAAAAAATACAAAATGTGCTGTTATATATACATACATACAGAGGAAGAACACAAAATATAATAAAATAAGAGAACAGTGAGAAAACAAAAGAATAACATTTGAATTATAACAAAGGAACAGAGGGAAAGAGACAGATAATATGAATTGAAATGGGCAAAACGTCAACTGAGAAGCGAAACTGAACGGTCAACAAAAAACAAATAAAATCTTTGGTCTTCCACAAAGTTATTCTTTCATTTCATTGAATATGTCAAACCACAAAGTAATCGCTTTCTACGAAAATATTTTAAAAAAAATCAAAAATTGCCCTTTAAGTCACGGCGTAGTCCTTATAAAACACACGATAGTTGCCTTCCCACGCTAATTTTAATCAAATGAGATATTGAGTGCCAATAATAAACTATTCTTCCCAGCGAAACAATGTCTCTGACATGGGTACGGACGCAATAATAATGTTTACTTACTGAAATTTCGATTGTCGCATAAACCTCCTGAAACCTCCGCGGAATTAATTCAAATACCGGTTTACTCGGTAAGCCGTGCCTCGAGCGAGTTGGTAAACAACCCGCTTCTTATATTCAATTCACAGGATATTGAATACAATGAGTGGAGCGAATCGAGCGATAGTTACAATATTGTCACTGGAACTGTGACTTTGGTACTCGTTATTAAATTGTGAGTAAGCGAGGGTAACATTGCATTTAAACGCTTACCTACAGTGATTTTAACATTTTAAACCGCGTTACAGGTACGATATTCTAAAAAAAACATTTGTACGAAGTTTTTCATACGAAGCAAATCTATTATTTTTAGAGATATGAAAGAGTAACTTTGTATATTATTTTATTTTTTATGACCGACTGGTTTCGCTTAGCTTTAGCATCATCAAAGTACGAAATTAAACTAAACAAAAATAAACAAAGTGATGATTCTTAGGCTAAGCGAAACCGGTAGGTCAAAAAAATGGTGGTCTTACACTCAGTTATTTTTCCATTCAGAAACCACAAAGTGATTAGTTTCTACGAATATTTTAATTTTAGCTTGACAACAGATCAATCGTTTAGCACATCATCGTGTACATCTGATGGGATAAGGTACCCTACAATCGCATAGTTAGTTATGTGAATTGCCAATCAGTTGTTAGGTTGAGGTCGGTCAATTTTTTTTCAAATTTAGCGTGCCAGTAGCGGTTGATTACCGCCTGTAGTGGATTGTACAATGTTTACTAAAAGGTATCGGTTACACGTTTCCGTACGAAAATACAAAATATATCATAACTTTTTGAATAATTAAAGAAAAAGTGTACTGAAGGTTTTCCTTAGATTTTCATAATATTCACCCCGAAGTTTCACGAAAACTGTATGCTTTTGCTGTTATATTTATAATCTTTTTCGTTATTTTATTTCGACAACATGTACAATGTTTGAGGTTGCATCTCTACTTTATATGATAGTAATTAAGTGTTTTATATTTTTGTTAAGTACACTTGTTTTACTTTCTTTTTTTGGGAAAACATGCAGTTGTATACAAATATTGATAAATAAAGTGAATGTTGCATTAACCAGTGAAGTTTCCGCTAATATATACATATATTTATTTATTTTTAACCAAAATGTAAAAAAATCAAAATAATAATTAATTGAACAACATATCGACAATGATGAGATGATTCAATGTTGAGAGTCTGTTTATGTCTTCTTAATCTGAAATTAAGACAGTGGGTGTAGTATTACTTACCCGTGTGAATATCTTACAACGATAATAAATAAATAAATATCTTACAATTTCTCACCCAGCAATAACAATTTTTTCCGTCCATTTTTATTTCTCGACATTATTTGAGAAGATGTTGATTTTTTAATGTAATCATTTATATAGATTCTGTTGGCTCCAGAAAGCTGTAATTCGGATGCAAACATTGCTTTTCTCTTCCTTATCGCTGCTACATGCTCTGAGTTACAGACCTACCTTCATCTTAAGTTGTTGTATAAATACATATACGAGTATATGTTTTTAAAACGTTCTAAGTAAGTTAACTAGTTTTGTTTCCATCATTTACACAAAAATCAACTTGTTGTCTTTAACTTAGTTGTGACAAGATATTTTTTTTATCCCGTAGTAATTTGACAAGAAACAGACCAGATTTTGGCCGAGTGTGAATTAAATTTTGTAGATTTTTTTCAGAATACCTATATTGTAAAATATCAAATAAAATGTTATTGAGAAGGATAGAAGCAAAACTTAAAGTTGTAATAAATAAAAGATAACTCGATTTTCACTCTATAAATCACATTCCTAAATCTTTGCGTTTTAAAATCTCATATTTTCAAATTCTTGTAGAGCAAAAATTAAAAAAAACATGTTACCAATCGCATATCTGCTGTATGGATTTACATATTTTATTTCTCCTCAATGACGTTTAATACTCACCCGGTTCAACATTCTTTACAGTACACTCAAAAAAATATGCTGTTCCTCAATCATTACTCTACTAATTATGGGTATAATATTCCACCGTCCAGAATGACGAGACTTTTTAACTCAAGTCATGGTCTTGAATTTTTTGCTACAAGTCTCAATGATTTTTGACATTCTTTACAATTCTACCAAAATTTTGACTTGACCTTGGCTTTGACTTGAATGTTCTTTCTAAATTATATATATTTTTTTGTCATTACTTCATTATAATATTATGTATGTGCTGTTCTTTCTCTGTTGTTCTTTTTTCCCATTTTGTGTTATGTATTTTTTTGTAATTTGACAAGAGTCCGTTAGTTTATAAATGAATAATACATCGATGTTAGAAAATATTATTTGCCGCAACAATATAAACCTTACCACGGTTATTTATGCACATAATATTATCAAATTAAGTCAAATCTATTTGCCAATTTGGAAATACGTTTAACATTAGCAGTCGTATAAGAAAATAAAGGTAGCCTTTTTATACATCTGTCCAGTGTATAAAGGGTCCCCGTTCAATTCCACTATGAAACGTTACTAATCCGTGGATTTTGGCGTTCAATGCATTGAAAGGAGCGGGTAGGAATGGTAGGAGGCAACTTGTTCAGCTGAAGAGCGTCTCCCCGGATCGAGTTCCACACACATTAAACAGCCGTTCTCGTTTGTTCAAATTGGACCATCAAACAGCTGGGGTCAAATACCGTGTGATGATCTCGCTCTATCCGACTCTTGCTGTATCGGCATCTCTTTATGGTCGCGGTCTTGGATGCTTAGAAAAGGTATTGTTTTAATCGACATATCTATGTGAGCCAATCGACGATTATTTTCCCTCGGGGAAGATCTAACATTGGTGGATAAACTTGTAAATAGCTAAAATCTAAACGAAATATCTTCTATATTTATTTATTTATTTTATTATTTATTTATTTATAAACGCCCTGGTGGTCTTTTACATAATAATTTTACATAATTGAGTGCATAAGTACAGAAAATAATACAGTTTAAAAATAATATTCATGAAATAATACAGTAAAAAGTGAAACTTTTTAGAAATGAGTAGCAAAAAAAAAAAAACAAAAAGAAGAATGAACTTCAAAGCTTTTATGCTTCTCATTTTTTTATCAATAATTGAAATTATATCAATAATTTTTAACATAAATATGAAACAGATTTTTATTTAAATATCGGTCGCGACCGCTAATTTTGTTTCATACTTACGTATAAGATTATTGATATTATTTTAATTATTAATATTAAAATAATTTCATTTATTAAAACAGGCTGTTTTCTCTTCCACTATCAAAGCTTACAAGGTATGACGTTTCAAGGTATTTTATTTTCAATTTCATTTCTGTACCTACATTAGAATAGGCTATTTTATTTTTAATTTATTTTACATTTATAAACGGCATAAATTTGTACCATTGACATACAAGTAAGTAATGCAGAAGCACAACACAACTAGATTTACAAGAGACAAGATAAAATAATACTTAATTCAAGGTTTTACCGAGTAGATACAAAGAAGTAAAATATGATGATAAACTACGAGTAACGTTGTATATAATTTTGTAGAATTAATAAAATTGAAATAAATTAGAAGTATTTCAAACGATTCATGTACATGTACATGTGTTCATATAAAGTAGTACTAAAATTATTATATTTAACATAGTTTTGAGGTATAGATTTGTCTATTGATACATTTGACGGCCTCCATGGTCGAGTGGTAAGACGCTCGACTACGAATCCAAAGGTCGCGGGTTCAAACCCGGCATGCGCCAATAACTTTTATTTAATTAATATGTGTCATAACACATTTAATTCATATAAAAATAATAACAAGTATATTTGCGGCACGTTCCAGAGTGGTAGATACTCTAAGTATCGCCCTGGTGAAAGACCACCATTCAGAATCGAAACGTTGCTTGAAATGGCTTAAGCCGTGTTTGGTGACCAGATCTGAATAGCCAGGTACTTCCCAACCTTCCTCTTCCCGATCTCCTTCCCCTCCCCACTACCTTCAGCCTCACAACATACCCAATTTGGGGATGCCATAGTCTCACTGGCTCTAGACGGTTGGGAGCAGTTGAGACTCTTGTGCGGTATTCATGTAAAAAAAAAAAAAAAAATTGCTTAGTTCTACGTTTCTACATGATTTTTATATTGACATAGTGAGATAGGTATCGTAAAACATTTTTGTCACGTAATACTTTAACTTAATACCTACACTTTTACAAAAATAATACACTGTTTTTTTTTACCACATTCTGTTAAATATAAAATTTATTTGCTGTGTAAAATAATCTTTATTTTGTTTGGCAAAATGAACTCCACACAACTCCACTAAGGAATGAAAGGAGTCAACCCTGCTTTTGAAAATGCCCGTCAAATGTTGTCAGAAAGAGGAAACACGGCGGCCGCTAAATTATTTCACGGCCGGGCTGTTGCTATAAGAACGAGTAGTAGAAATGACCCGTACTCTTGTGGAAAATATCAACCGTGCACAAATGTTAGGCGCGATTTTGACGTGTTTTCCGACTGTCCACCGTTACTGATATGATATATAACGCAAGGTCCTCGGAACATCTTTCATTTAAATACCGCTAGAACAATACATATTAGAAGAATAACAACATTTCCATCTGACGTCTGTGCTCCGAAGATTGCAATCTTTTTGTCAAAAAAGGGGAATTTATTAAATGAACCGTGTAACGCGACAAGGCGCGCGGCTTCAAATACTTTCTTGTTCTCGCCCAAAGCACTGTCCCTCTCTAGCAATGGTGAGCTGTGTGGATCCAGGGCCGGACTCCAATTGGGCAATTCTAGGAATTTTATCTACTACTCCCATTACGTGCTAAAGGCCACTACCCGCCGGCCTATAAAGGTGCTGCTCGTCCTTGAAACAGCAGAGAGCCAGAAACTAGTCTCAAGGCCTGATACCTGATTGCGCGTTGTTCCCTTTCAGTGAGGTCTTTAAGTACTTAGTCAGAGATCCAGAACCTAGTCTCAAGACCTGATACTGATGGCGTGTTGTTCCCCCTCAGTGTGGTCTTTGAGTTCTAAGTACGAAATATCTGTAAGCGTTCGATTGAATTGTGCGCCGTCGGCCTTTCAGTTTGTTTTGTTTGTAAAATATTGTTTGAAGTTTTAAAGTTATAAGGGAAAACCCTTTCAAGTCTCTTTTCATTTATTCTTGATTAAATATAAAATAAATACTACGTCTCTATACCGAACTCCACTCACTTCTTTAATAAATTCTTTCCAGTATAAATTGACGCCAAACGTGTGACAACGACGGAAAAAATTGTTATAACCGCTCATTTCTGCAGTCAAGTAATTTTTCAGGTATTTCGGGGCACTAGACTAGAGGTGGCTGTCAAATTCAACGGTAGGGAACACCTGCGATGTGCAAAAGGTCAACAAATGATTGACGTCGTTTTATTCATAATAACAATATAAATCCAAAAATGTGTGTATTTAAGCAGCAAAAACTCAAAAATATTGAGAGCTGCCTCATTTCGCTGTCGGGAATTATAATTAATAGGGCTATGCAAATAAATATTTTAAACATTGTATTTTCTGGAAAAAGCTATGGCGTTAAGTATTGTTAATTGAATTATCCCAACGATGACAAAATGCTAAATTGCTTATTTCATATGTGTCAAATTAAATTTTCTGGGAAGTGGGGTTGAAAAACCAGTAATATTAATAAATTTGTTTTGCTAAAATTCGTTAAATTACACCATTCGTTTTATCCGAGTTGAACATCAATCGACTGATTCGAAATGATTGAACTGTAAATTGTCCCCTTCAAATATTCAAGAGAATCAATTGTAGTTTGCGTTTTGAGAGCCGATTGTATTTTTTTATTATTTAATTTTAATCTGGGTCAAAAATGCTTCTCCGGCAGATTTTATTTACTCTATGCATTTTTGAAAATCGATTTATTAATTAATTAAACGATTATTTACGTTCACATACTTTTAGCTCGAATTGTATTTAGATTCAGAATCGACGTTTGTGGTTCGAAATTAATATCGCAAATAAACATTATATTATTATTTGGAATTCTTCATTACAATAAATTTCGTGTTTTTTTTAGAATCGTCGACAACCTTGTTCTCCATTTACTCCGCAACAACAACATCTATATAATAAAAGCAAAGTATAAGTGTGGATTTTACTTTAATCTAGGATGAAGTATTAACTATTCTACAACGCAGTAAACGCCAGCGTTACCTTAATATTGTCGCCAGAAAGACAAAAGGGCTGTAGCGCCATTTTCGGAAGTTTACACTAGATAACTTCAAAGTTTTTGTAGTTTTTTACAATAAAATGCATAGGTCTTCAGTGCCTGAATGGATTTTGAAGAAAAAAGTAACTCAGGTAACTCAATGCTCTCACTGAGTTACCTGAAGCGACAACAAGCCAAAAAAGTTCCAAACTTGTGTCGCTTGAGACAAGCCTTCTCCTAAATGGTAAATATATTTTAGATGGCTGAAGGGCCACAGAATTTTTCAGAATCAAACGAGAGTGAGAGCATTCAAAAAAGAAAAAAGCTGAACAAAACTGCATTTTTAACTCATTTTTGACCAAAGTGTGGCTTAAGCCTTTTTGCCTTTCCAGTGACGATATGTTTTTGACGAAAGTTTTTAATAAACATTAGACAACCTTTGATTTATCTGTCGCATTTCTATTAATATTTATTTTCTCACTCAAAGCTTCTCAGAAAATAACTATGCATTTTAATTATTTCATTACTTGTTATAAAATTTAAAATAAATAAATTAGTTGTGAAAACGTGTATTTATGGATTTGAAACTATTATTGTTTGAGCTTTGGAGATATTAAAGAGTAAAAAGCTAGGCCACGTAGGTATCCATTTGGTTACGGAAAGGATAAAGTGTCAAAGCTTTGCGCATTTATAACAAGACACAGTTCATTAAATTGAATAATGTATTGATGTTCTGTCGATATGTGTTCTGTCGATATGTGTTCTGTGGATATAAGCGTAATGAATCTAGTACACATGACCGGCCTGTAAGCGATGGATGCTAATTAGGTGGCCACTAGCAATTGGGCATTTCATGTAATCAAGTTAAATTTATCATCTATCATCGTCTCTAAATCTCCTTTAAGCTATTTTAGTTATTAGCATACTGGGATTATAATTAATTGTGTATCGATTTAACGTCATCTATGGAAACCAGAGATGACTGTTACCGGGCGTGTAGCCGCATATGCAATGGCAAACCAGTCTATTAATGACCGCGGGCCATCGCTAATAGTCTAATACGTTTATATGCCCGAGGAAAAATGATGGAAAAATATTGTGCTTTGGTTAGTTTTAAGAGAAGACCGAGTAAGCTTGCGCACTTTGTTTTATATTCATAAAAAGTTCGATCATCAAATTTAAAACGTGGCTTAACATTATTCCACGTTCTTCTTAAGTTTAAGAGTAGGTATACAGTTACATCTGATTATTTAATTTATTGAAGGGTGGCGCTATAAATATGTATTTTCCACACACTTTTTATAGCTTGATTACAAATGCATTAAATGTAATTTTAAATATGAAATATACTGCAGATGAGTTCCAATTGCTCGGAGTCAAGATAAAAGTATGAAGATCTGAAGAAGTACCAAGCTATTTAGGAGTATATGTGGTAACCAAACACACTTCAACCCTTAAATGCATCAGCCAGCGTAACGGCGGGAGCTTTTTTAAGCGAACATATTTTCGCATTTAAAAATACTGCCCCATAAGTAGCCCATGCAAATTCGTGATATTTCTTAAAAAATATAAATATAGTTAACAATGTATTTTTTACCCCCAATCCACAATACCTCCCCTAGGTTATTTTATGTTCACCCCCAAAACCACCACATTTTTTTGCTTTGTTTATACTCATAGAATAATTTCTATTCCGCCCCCTTTAAATTTTATGCAGATTTTTTTTCAGATCAAAAGGAAAATATGTGCATTTAAGGGTTAAGAGGAAAAAAACTCTCATTAAATTTACAACAATAGTATCAAATGTTTTCAGAAGATGCACTTGGGATGCAAGTAATCTATATTTTAGACTAATACACATTCAAAACTTTCAAAACTAAGTCTTCGCCCATTTTTTCGAGAATACGCCGATTTATTTTTAGGGTACGGTATTCCATTAAATCATTTCAAGCAACATATATTTTAATTCTGATTGCTGGTCTATCATCAAGACGAAACAGGGAGTATATTTTTTAATGAAACCAGCTTCAAATACACTTTTTTATTCATCTGTGAATATATTGTATATGACACTATAAAATAATACTTGTTTTTAGTTTCCATAGCCGGATTTTGAATCCATGGCCGCCGGAGACAGTCCGAACCTTACCACTCTCTGACCAACAATTTCGGACATAAAACCCAACATTTTACTAAAATTGGAACTAATTTTAATGCATTGATGTTTATTTATTAAAATAATAATAATAATCAAAAACACAAAATATGAAACCGAAAAAAGCCAGAAACTAAAAGAAACAATGGTCATAACCGTAACTCGAACTCGGAACCTCTACTTTATCCGGGAGTGACACTGCCAATTAAGCCATCAATACCTCATTAGAAAGCGGAATTTTTCGAATTTCTTCTTAATGGCAGCCTAAAATCGGTTTCAAATTTGTGTTTTAGATTATTAATATTTTTCAAAAAATTTACTTTTTATTATTATTCGTGACTCCTAAATGTCTATTACCCCCACTTTACCCATCGTTCATCAAATTAACGTTCGCTCTGATCTATCTCGCCATGTATCGGATTACGGTTGACATTTCATCTCGATGCCACAGGTGAGACCTGTAAGGTCCTACGTGTTTAATCACTTCATTCTAATTAATCAGTATTCTAAAACAATTAATGTTTCGTTAGGCAATCCAATATGTCCACAAACGGTAACACTAAGATACTTACTTGTCGCAAGTATATTTTACTAACTCGAAAGCACGAAAGTTAAGTACATTGTCATGATTTATAAAATATTAATACTGTACGCACATACGAGTATATACTCATGTTTGTATTGATAATAATAAACTGAATAAACGAAGAAAGGGGTGTAAAAATAGTGTATTATTCGAAAGTGAATGGAAGAAGAAGTCGAGGGCGCCCGAGGAAGATATGGCACGATCGAGTTAATCAAATACTTGAATCGGGCCATGTGAAGAGTATGTATGAATGTGAATGAAGCAAGGACGGTGTGCCAAGACAGAGTCGTATGGCGGTCCGTCCTTTCTGCTTACCCTCGCGGAGAAACGGCGAGATGGTTAGTTAGTTAGTGGCAAAATAATAAATACCAAAGACAAATGAACAATTCGAAAGCACGGTGGTGCCGCGGAGAACTTTTGATTTTCATTTATGAGTGCCGCGATTACTTCCCCAAATTCGAGTGCGCCTTTTAATGAAAACTTCCTTAATGACACCAAGTAGGTTTCCCCAAATCCCTTCAATTTAAACAGCATTGTGTCAAACACAAAGGAGAAATGCAAACTTTCGCAAACAAAAAAGGCAATAAAAAGGGAAGGAGTTCCTGAGGAGGGGGATTATAAACTCCTAACCTAAGGCAATCTCTGCCTGAAACCGTCGTAACTAGATTGCTGCCGGCGAGCACCGCTTCCCACCACCGCCGCTCGCGCTAGTGCGCTACTAAAGGCTACTTCTCTTTTTACGGCTCTCGGAAGTTTATTCAATAAAGCGTCGATAGTCTCTAAGGATAATTGTTTCAAGGATCATAATAATGATTGATTGGAGGTTCCGAGGCTCTTGGTGGCAGGAGCAGATCCTTTTTTATCAAAAGGTTTTATTCGGGATTAATACCTTTTTTTTTTAAATTTCAATACTGTTTTACTGCCCACCCTTTTCAGTCGTCAAGTGCTCTTTTCTTTATTTCTTTGCCTTTTCCTTTTCCTTGCCCTTTTGTATCTTTTAATTTTATTTTGACTACCATCCTTCAATTTTATTGCCCGCCTCCCCGCGTTTGATGACAAGGCACTATCAGTAATCTCTGCGAGTTGACTCCGACAGCCCCGAGACTTGACTTGTTGATTTGATAATGTATACAACTACATAACTCGAGCACTAAGAGCGAATCATTCAAAGTTCGAATAGTATACGAATTTCTTTTCTTTTGAGTAGTTCTAACTGGTTAATTTTAGGTTAAATGAAAACTTGTCAAAAAGAAACATCATTTTTGGTAAAGATGAGCCCGAAAATAATTCTAGAATTTTTTAGGATTTTTATTTTATAAAAAAAAACTTCTTTTACTTGCCACTTTAAACCCTTTTGTTTCTTATAAAACAATTTAAAACAAGAAGGCTTATTATGGCAGCAAGTCTTTAATTTTAAAGCTCTATAAATCATGTTGGAATGACGTTGTGGAATACATTTTTTACGTCGAAAAACTTGAAAAAAGAAAAAAAACAGTTTTTTGCGTAAATAATAGATTATATTTTCTGTCAACATACACTATTTAACAATTCTAAATATGAAAACATTGAGCTGGCAAAGCGTTTTGAACTATTTGACTCATTGAAATAGCATTCAAAATATGTGCGTCTTTCATGATTTTTACCACAATTTGAGTAGTCAGTTTAAAATGAAAACAAGCCTACAAGTATCATTTTACGTCCATTTAACCATAAAATGCTGATATTCATTTTTTTAAATTGCGATTCAAAGGGTAATAAATATTTGTGGTCAATTTTACCAAAAATAAATATTTTACCTTCGCGAGAATTAGAGGCCTTTCACAGAACATCACCTCAATGTGTGATTTTTTTGTTAATTAAAATTGTCAGTAAATTAATAGAATGGTAAAAGTTTTTAAACAAAAATATCTAACCCACTTTAACAAAATGCATGTGGTTGTTAGAATAAAAAATACTATAAAAAGCATGAGACATGAAAACATAGCCTAACAATTTTAACGAGTGTAAAAGTTTGCGTTTGAAAATTTCTCAGAAAAAAACAAAGCCCGCCAATGGAAGGTGAGTACTTACCCGTGTTTACGGGTTAAAAATGAATCTCAATGTGTGAGCTTTTTAGAACAAATTAAACTAACCTCAAATTGGGTTGTACCACTTTTTAAGTTACCTTTAATTTGCGGAGAAAAGTTGAGCGCTCCTTGAGTGTTTTTGAAACTTATTTAGGAATTTTAGTTGTAAAAGAAATATGAGGTAAGCGGTTAACAGAAAAAGAAAAGATAAAAATTTTATGTAACCTAGAAACTTTTATTTGTTTGGCGTATTTAGTGCTAAGCAAATTTAGCATATTTTTGTGAAATATCCCCGAGGGTTGATTTAAAAAGCAAAAAATAACTATAAACTGCTTAAAATGACCTTAGTAATATGTAATAAAACAAATTTTATGTAAATTATGAAAACAAAATTGAAATTGGCAAAAATGTGCTTGGAAAAAATATCACGGGAGATCAAACGTAATATAGTAGGAATATTTGTTGGAAGCAGTATAATGTTTATATTACAAAATGTTAATGGCACAACTGGAAATAAACCTTAGTTTGAAATTTATGACACAACTATCGGCGTGGGTGATTAAGAGAAGATGAAGCAAAGGAAGACGCTGATAATCATGACTTCATAATGCGTGACTAGTACTGCAGAGTAAAGATTACTTTGATGATAGCCAACTTCTGATAGGAGAGCCCACCAGATGAAAAAGAAGAATCAACCTGGAAGGATGATCAGCCATTGTATAAATTAAACTTTCTTAGTTACATAAATAATTGCATCTGTTTTTAGTTTAAAAAAATCGGTTAACTGTGTCTTTTTTTAAACAAAAAAATATTTGTGTACCCAATAATTTATTTGAATCTGGGTGCTCATTGTTATTTCCTTTATAATCGTTGTTTAATTCAAGATGATACTTTTTTATTATTGTATTACTGAAAGTCTTCTACGCTCTCTTCATCATGTAAAAACAAATATTATTTTTCAATTGACCACTGCTGATCAACACCTGCTTTCCCACAATCACAACTTTTTTTAGGTATTATACATTTGACAATATTTGTTTTATTTTCATATGGAGTTTTTTTTTTTTTTTTTGTACAATTCTCGGACATGGCGAAAATATAAAGGTAGCAGCCACTTCATTAACATTTATATAGCCGACTGGATTCCGTTTTGTCTCAATCTTCATCACGACTAAGTATCAAGTATTTATAATTATATACAGATATATAGGTTCAAATAATCGTTAGAAAATAAATTAAAGAGGTAGGCTATATACATATAAAAAAATGGGGCATTACAAGTGTTTTGTTTTTACTTATTTCATAATGACACCCCACTAAAGTATTTGCTTCTCTCTATAAAAAAATATAGAATTCTTTATCTTATTATTGTTGGCAAGTTATCTCACAAATTTTAACCTTTTTACGGAACGATAGTCTTTTATATAATTTGTGAAGTCTAAATTAGTAGCTAATTATATTAAAAGTAGTTTATTTACAGTTATTTTTATATTCTAGATTTCTGTAACACCTTTAAAGCTATATTTAATCAATATATCAGTTTATTAAAATTAAATTTAAATTAATCCGAAATTCCAGAGGTTAAAAACATAATTTAAAAAAAAAAACAAAAATCTCTAAAATAATACATAATAGGTTTATGTTGTACACGCCCACAAGACCTTGAAGCTTAAAGAGACCTTCACCCAGAACCAGATATAAATGAGCTGTTGATGATCAAGGTAGTAAATGTGAAAAGTGATCACAATTTGAGCGTACGTTTCAATAATAAATGTATTTAATATTTTCCCTTGTTTGAGACATAACAGTGTTATGGAGGTAATGTATTCTTATAAGAAAACTGTAAATACGGGCAAAACTTTCGAGTTGGATATATATTGGATATATATGGATGTTGCTAACATTGAGATCTAGCCGATCTCAATGTTAGCAACAGCTTGTAGCATCAATTGTTCTTATTCATGTGCCATCAGTAGTTAAATCTTTCTATCCCCAATTGGTTATTATAAATTGTGAAATATAGCGCAAATTTTTCAAAACTCCAAACTTTTGTGAAAATGATTATGGAGACAAGTCGAGGTGTTTCAAACTTTCATCACTTCAACTATTGGCGCCATTTTGTTTATTGACATCTGAATGGTCCTCGTTGCTTCTAGGCGCGTTTCAGCTTTTGATCAAATTGTGATCAGCTGATAAGCATAACACATGGCCGTACATATCTGAAACGGAGGGACTTTGGCATTCCTAATCTAAGGTATATTGTCAAAGTAAAAGATGGGGTAGGGGAAGGTCAAAGGTAAAAAAAGTTGGGTGGTACTAAAATATTTAGATTATGTCACTAAACACGGCTAATGCCAATTTAAGCAACGTTTCTATTCTGAATGGAGGTATTTGCCAGGGCGATACTGAACGTATTTATCGCTCTGGAACGTATCACAAAAACACTTCATATTAGTTGAATGTGAAGCAACACATTCGAATCAAATAATATCTAATCAGTCCAAATATTTTTTGTCATTCTTTACTACTCCAAAACTTTGACTTGACCATGGTTTTGACTTGAATGTTCTTTCTAAAGTATATTGTTGTATTTGCTTCATTGACATATTCTGTATGTGCTGTTCATTCTCTGTTGCTATTTTTCCCATTTCGTGTTATGTTTTTTTTGTAATTGGACAAGAGTCAGTTAGTAATTTAAAAAAAAAAAAAACAACATTTTTTGCGCACGCCGGGTTTTGAACCCACAACCTCTGGATCTGGAGCCAAGGATCTTAAACGCTTAGCCACACAGGTAGGGAGTTTGTCAATATAAAAAGGAATATAATATACAGAAAAATATCGGGTAACGTACATTGGTTTTTTACCAGCAGTACTCTGTAAAATGCTAAGCAAGGTGAGCTTTAAACTTTAAAAAGATTGAATTGAAAATAAAGGTGTGATTTTTCTCATGATTTTCATATAATTTATTAAGCGCAGGTAATATCCAAATAAAACGACATAATAAATAATAACAAAATTCAATATCTTAACACTTTGTCCGGGCGCCGTGCTTAGCTTTTATTAAAGGTCGTATGATTAAGCGTTTACTTTATTTATGAAACAATATTATTTCTCAAACGAAACGCTGAAACAATAAACAATCAATATTTATGAATAGAGCCCGAATTTCCAAGTCCACGCAACATGGCCGTGGGGCGGAGGAGAGGGGAGAAGTGAAAGGGGAAGGTGCGTGCCGAAAGGTAATTTAACACCACGATTCCTAGGTACCAAACAATAAGACTGTTCGCCAGTGTAAAGCTATTAACATTGATTTTTCGGAGTATACAAATTATTTTAATCGATATATGAAGGTATCGTTAAATATAACTTCTATATAATATAATTTGTGTGGACTAAAGGCAGTGGTTAACAATTCAATTAGTTTCAAATATCAATTTATTTATACATAATTGGGAAACGTCTCATTACATTTTGTCATTATTTTAATAAAATATCTCATTTCGTTTAACAACTTAATTTATCTAACCATTTTCATGCAGCACCGAAGAATCACATAGAAACAATTTTTCGCCTGATGAACGTGAAGATTATCCTGAGGTAGTTTAAGAGTTCATCAATGAAGTACGTAGTACAGAGTACGCAAACACAAAATTAGCTGCAGGTCAATCTTTATTAGTAACTATGAAGTTTCTTGGTTCCCAGGACAGATATACAAAGTTATCTTAAGAAGAGTCCCAGTTAATATAAAACATAATTTAAGAGTCATCATGACATTGAAAATAACGAATATTATTAGAGGTGAATAACGAATAATAACGAATAGTATTATATGCTGGCCAATCTACAAAGATGTAGTAGCATATCTCATTGAAGATGATTTTTTGTGCGTGGAGTGGGGGAATGATATTTTATAACATTTTTAATAATATTTTTTACCTACATGTATGAAAGTTTTATACCTTGACTAGAAAAAAAAATTCCACATAATTATTTTACAGTATTATACAAAAAAGCAACTGTTTTATTTGTTCGAAACAGGTGCCTTGGCGTAAGCCAGACGGTAAGTATGGGTAATAAACACTTTTTTTTTTTGATTTTTTAATCAAAACACATATTATTTTAAAGGCAAAATAATATTCAATGTTACACACAATTTTTTTCTCTAAAATCAGGGATTTTTGTAATAATAAAAAATATGTCCAAAGTTATCCAAATATCAATTTAACATTAGACCGCCAATAAAAACGGTGTTATAGTAATGTTTTCCTGTAATTTTATACTCTGTGTTTTATTACCAAAATAATTACATAAAGTGGTAAGAACTCCCAATAATTAAAATAAATGTAACTTACTTTTAAATAAAAAATATCACAAAAAAATCTTAAACGTGGTCCAATTTTACCTGAAACGACTGTTTTATTTTCCAATTATTTATACATTTTTTTTTGCCATTTGATTAATCACGTTGAAATAAGTGATTGAATTATTTTTAATGAACAATAATTTTACTTAAAGACAGTAAATAATAATTTGGTTAATTGTTGTGGCAGCAAAATCAATCAACTTTTAATAATGATTATGCAACATTTACCATTAAATTTCAATCAACGTGTATGTGATGCATACTATTACATAACTTATTTAAACGTTAGGTCGACAAAATTCGAATTTTTTGTACACGAATTTCTTTACATAAAGGTGATATAAAATTATAATTAAAGAAATTGGATAATCATTTTTATTCGTTATTTTAAAATCATTATTGCCATTGTAAATTACTTACTTATAAAGAATTCCGTATTCGGCAAATTTATATAAAACATTCAAACAAATTACTGGAAATTTCAAATTTATTTCACTGGGTGCCATAGAACCATATTTCCCGGCAAAACTATATCTCGCCTGGTGTGGCGTCTAACAAACCCAAAATATTTGTGCTAAAATTCACTTTTCACCAAGTTCCGGTTAAAATTGATTGATTTAAATTTTAATATAGTTGTGCAATCAAATTAAAAATTAAAATTCAAATCTTGACAAATATTCTAATGTACCATGTTTATATTTGAAAAAACATTAATAAATTACAAAAATGTGTTTCGCTGAATTTTTTTTATTATTTTATTGCCAATTTGCTAAAATAATCAAACATACCGAAATTGTTGTTATTTATAATTTTGAATTCACCTACTATTGCCCTAGATCTTTATCTCTCAGCGTGCGTTACCCTGACTATTAACAGTATGATTTGATAGTTTTCATACGTTTAAACTATCAAAATTTGAGAAAAATTTGTAAAAGCGCTTTAAAAAAAAACTTATTGCATGTAAATAAGGTTGTTACAACAATTTATAGAAATTTCGTCCGCCATGCAAGGGATTTCCCTGTGTTATGGCGGTAATAGCTCCATGGCAGGTCAAACGTAATGGCTCCATAATATACAGAATGTAACAGGACGTATCCGACAAATTTTTACTAGCAATTCCTGAGCTCATATTGAGTAGAGTAAAAAAAATATATTTCTTTCTCTCATAGCCGCTGGCTAGACCTTGAGGCCAACTTACCAAACGCTATAACTTAGACTATTTCAATATTCAACTTATTTCAAATAAAACGCTGCATCGCCCTGGTGATAGAATACTACCAAATTGTTTTAAAATCCTACATACAGAACATAACTTATTCAAATTTAATTTCTTTAAAAACGTTCTTAATTTCCTTTGTTT
>JAGWCC010001476.1:0-48505 GCA_022651775.1 Drusus annulatus | reverse complement strand
CAATAAAAATATAAGATCGATTAAAATGCCACTCTCTAATACGATTCCAATGACCAAATTGGTTAAGGCGTTACTCTCGGATAGAGTAGAGGATCTGAGTTGAGTCTCTGTTGTAACCATTGTCTTTTTTTATGTTCTGCCTTTTTCTGTTTCATATTTGTGTTTTAGATTATTATCTAAATCTTTAAAAAAAACATAAGCGTTAACGCTTCAAAGTAATTTCCAATAACAATAATAAATTCTATTCCAGTCAGCTGAATTGTTACTACTTCTAAACACTAAAGCGTTTTGTCCACAAGTGGGGCTAGTGCCTACAAATTCTACTAAATAATTTAGTTACCACTTGCTACTGGACTAAATATTGGCTCTTATGGACACGCCATAAGATTTTGTGCGGAGAGTGCTTTATTTTACACATATGAAAAAATCTGAATAATTGTGTTCACTTCCAAACTCAATCGATTCAATACGTTTCATTTTCCAGCTTACCTGCCAGCCATCCTGCAGCTGACGCCCGTGAGGGTGGCCGTGATAGGCGCCGCGGTGGCCGTGCTGGTGTGCGCCGTGCTGGTGGCGGGCGCCGTGCGCCGCCAGCCCACATACGCGACGGCCAAAGCAGCCCGGCGCCGCCGAGAGAGCCGCCTCGCTGCCCGTGGAGCCCGGCAACCTGCCGCTGGTCCGGCAGGAGTACGAGGCCAGGCCCGTTATGCCGATACACAGCCGGGACGATGTGGATCTGGAGGAGAAGAACCCAGACATTATTCCGCAAGGTACAATTTTAGTTTACTTGTTAGGTTACATACTTTTGCTGCGAATCTCCTCGCTTATTAATTACACACGGGGCAACCAAAACTCAAATAAAACTGTTTCCTAATCAAGTTTAAACTAATTTTCGCTCACGACTATACTCAAGTTGCTACGATTTCAGTCATTATCTCATCTAAAATCTCATTATAAACTCCTACTACTATGATGGTCGTAGGAGTTTTTTAAATATTGTCTATTGCAGTCGTAACTTAGAAATGTTTGTTTAATTTTTTTAAATTAAAGTTAAAATCTCGCAGTGCACGGTATTGTTATCATATTCTGTTGAAAAATAAGCGTTTATTAATAAATACAAGGGTTTTCAACTAACATCATGAACCAATTTAATGTTTTCTTGCTCGGAAATGTTTCAAATTTATCGAAAACAGCCCGTAACTACGGCCCAACTGGAAACGGTAACGAGCAGGTTACTAACGCGGCGAGTTGCGAGAGACTCGGACGTCGGCGTTGAAAACTGGTTGTCCTCTGTGCGGATCACCATTCAAATACACAGGAGAGCAACTTGAGTTACAAATTGTTTTTTTTAGTTGCCCCATGTGCGGAGGGCCTAATGGCTTGTCTACATGATGTCAGTATTTAGTCGAGTAGCAAGTGGCATGTAAATCAATTGACCACGTGTGGGCAAAACGCTTTAGTGGCTTGTGCCTACAAAATCTACTAAATGATTTACTTGTTACTTGCTACTCGACTAAACTCTACCATTATGAAGACATTCCGATAGGATTGAATATTTTACTGAAGTGAATGTGTAACATCCGAACCTCTACCCAACGATATCCACTCTGTTAAAAAGTGTCAAAAGTTTTTGCAGCTTATGATCAACCTTTACGTAAGATTTAGTTCGTATAAAAACATTGTGGACCTAACAGGTCTAAAATAAGGTTATTTTAATAAATTAATTGTGTTCAAACCTAGTCACTGTTTTGATTTGGTAGAGCTGCTTATAGAAGTGATACTCTGCCTGCTTTGCATGAAAATTCAGGATTTTTTTCGGCTTGCTTTAAAGGTACGAAAAAAAAATCTCTACCCCACCTTACCAAACGTAGAATCGTCATGACTACTTTTAAGATCATATCCTAAGATTTTGTTGACCAACAGATGAATATCAGAAAAACTAAAACTAAAGGAAAATCCCGTGAATCTTATGCATTTGTTGTCGGCAGGTGGTGACGACGAGTATTCCGAGGAGGAGAGAGCGTTCGAGTACCTGAACCGCGTGCCGTCGCGCATGTACACCGTGTCGGGCGGCGCCCGGCCCCGCGCGCGAGACCCCTTGCAGCCCCAGTTGCCCCAGCAGCTCATCCCGGTAGCCCGCTACTCCTACACCTGCGACAGAACCGTAAGTCGACACACCTCTGTTCTTCTTGTTAATCCCACCAGAAGAAAACCCTTCATACTTTATTTCTCTTCCGTCGTCCTGTTCTTTAGTTTAAACCTTGGAGTAAGAATACAAATGGAGAGAGAGTTGAATATTTTTACCCAACCTATACAAACTTACGATAAATCACTTTCTGCGGGTTTCCAAGAGAAAGAGACAAGACAAGTTGTCACATAACATTGCACCATTTTTAGGTATATAAGAATGTTTTCCGTCTCCCGCGTCTCCGGCGACCCCGCCCACTACGTTTTGCTATGCGACATAACAGGACATAACTCAACGGTGTTTTGGGTTAAATCCTATATTTTTATTGATGACAGTACTGTGAAAAAGTGGTTATAAAAATATACAAAACATGTGGCCATGTGCTATGAATGGATGTAAAAAGGTGTGTCCGAGAAAACCCTGGCCACGACCGAGTCAGGAAAAAAATCAACAACCCTGACTACACTGTTTCGAAAAGCTATCCTTCCTGTATATTATTGCTCTGAGGTTTAATCTATACTCGTATCTTACACCTTTTACGGGACCTTAAATCAACATCTATTTATTTGTATTATTAATCTTCTCCACTTGGGTTGGCAGCTTGGTCACATGCTTCCCTTCGTCCATAAATCGGACACATCTTCCTGTTTCCTTTGTTTTCCCTTGTTTTCCTTTATTTCTTCTTATTCGACCCACTTTTATGCTTATTCAGTAGTTGGGTTAACCATAACTTTTTATTTAGTTCTTCGACAAATTTGACTATTTTCATATTATTTTAAGATTGGGCATTTCCGCCTTATCCCAGATGCCTACTTCCCCTAAATGTGTTGTCTTGTTTTCTTATTTTGGATTTATCTTATTTTCTTCAGCCGTAGGTATTGTTCAATAGTTGACAACATAAAATATGAAAGAATGGGTTTTTGCATTTCAGCAGCAGATGCTGATGATGCAGCCGATGGTCGACTACCGCTTCCGCCAGGCCCCCGCGGCGATAGAGCCCGAACGCTTCTGACAAGAGAGCTTCTACAACGGAACTTTCAACTGAGAATTAGCCCACCCTTCGACGATGGCCAAGAAAAGGGTAAAGTTTTCGTCAGATACCGTCTTCGACGACTCGGATTAACGCATACGTTTAATCGCCATGAAAGACTATAATCTCTTTTAATACACACATAAAGAATTATTGGATTACTATAAAATAAACTGTAGTTTGGGAGCCAAACGATACGATCAGCAATGTACTTGCCGTATTTAGGGTTTAATATAAGGATAAGTGTAACTACATCTACAATAATAATTGCTTACGAATGAATTCTTTGTGCTAGGATCTGTTGTTTCATGTCCATTCCAATAAACGAAACCCCCAAAACACTTACATTTAACAGTATTGTACAGAGAACGTAATTCTTATAGTTTATTAAGGTGGGTGCTGAGATACCAGCCTACGATTATGTATGTATGTATATCTAGATTATAAGTACCTACCTACGTGCTAAAATATAATAAATACCAATTTCGAATCTGATCATTCAATGCACCATATAAATATATTTCCCAAAGTAGTGAAATAGTAAGTTTCATTTTGCCATGAGTTGATTACATTACTTCTTCATTTGAGTTTTTTCCCAATTCTCCTGAACTTTTCATTTTAATGTTTTTAAAAAACGACGAGAACGCAAAAGTACATACCCAGGAAATAAGTGATCTGAAGTGACAGAAGCCGTGAGCTGTAAGGGTCATAAAATTTATGTTTTTTTCTGACTGGAATTAGACCGAGCTCTGACTTGGATTCTGAAGCATCAGTTTCATAATTAGCAATGAGTAAATCCTGGCGGCTGGTAAAATTTATCAGGAAGGGACTGCCATTTCAAAGTTATTTTGAATATGTATTTAAAAAAAACAAAATAAAATCTTCAATTCATACCAATTTGTACGAGCTTAAAGGCAAATGGTTTCAAATATAACCATACCTACTTCGGGGAGATTCCGCAATGTTAAATTATTTTACAACAACAAAAATGTTAATCGACGTTTCAACGCATTTATTGTCTGAAGAGTTAAACCAATCAACAACACCATCAACAATCGGTTTTTAGCACTGCGGGTGGAAAATTACATTCGTAAACCCGAACACAATGGTTGCCGAAAAATATTTTTTTTATAATTAATACTCTCCGTCACCTACAAATTAATAGTTTACTTTTACAATGTTTATTTATGATCTCTTGATAACAGAATACAAAATTAATTAATTGGTATTTGAAACATATTAAAATAAAGGCATTATTTTGTAAATACATCAAATAATTTGTATTGTTATTTAACACCAATGAAGTACCAAATTTACTTAAGGGGAAATAAAAAATAAAAAAAAATAAAAAATAAAATAAAAAAAAATAAAAATAAAAAAACAAAAAAAACAAAAACAAAAACAAATTAAAAGTATGTAAGTAAGATAAAAAAGAAACCAGATCAAGAACAGTGAGGTAAGATATGTATTCAGGTATATTTTAATAATTTAAATTATACCACAAAGGGACGAATTTCAAAATAAAATAAATATATATTTGTAAAATAATTATCTCGGTTAACCCGTGTAATTTAGTTTTTAGTTTCGTTTTCAACTAACCGCTAACGCGTGTCCGTTCAAACCTGAAGTCAAGACCTAAGTGAAAATCATTGATGCATATAAAACGAAGTACGCGCATTGATTGTGGTGGGACGGGGGCTGTATTATTCGCTAGTTTGCGAGATTTTTTCTGATTGGGTGGATTTCAACTAGTGAGGGGTGATTCTAATAATTTTGAGGATTCTGACTGAGTTATTTCTAGTGTTCATATTGTTTTTTTAACTATGAATTTCTATTGCTTCGCGGTAAGTTCTACCTGTTTTGTTGTAAAAGCTGTGAATCGTCGTGGTATTATTAAAATCTATGTATCTAATATAAGCTGTTTGGCCTTCATTAAAGGCGCATTAAACAAGAAAATACATTCATGATTTATAAATTGTTTAAGGGATTCAGCTGATTTTATACGTGGAGCTTTTGGTGTGTGACAGAATTACTATTAAAAGGGGGACTAATCTGGTTCAAGTTGGGTTCAGGATTGGCTGCCGCTATTTTTTAAAGTAGAATATAATAGAGACATGGTAGGCAATAGTTACCTTTGATTTAGATGTATCTTACATGTTTTTTATTGATATAAATCATTAAGATATAAATATAGCGCGGTTTAATTATTAAATCATCTCAAGGTCGCTTCAAGTTTATTTTGGTTGAAAATTTAATGAAATGAAAATTATCAAAATTGAAATTCTAGATTTTTCTTAAAATGTACTAAACATGAACTAAAAAAAAAACAAAATCTGCTTGCGTACTATCTCTCAAAACTGACTGATAGCGCCATCTATTAGATTGTAGGAAAACACTACACTGGAGTCGGTGAAAGGGGGTTGGAAAATATACAACGGCAAATTCGTGATCATTGTGCTCAGTGCGGGAAACACCACGTGGGAAATTTTAATCCTGTGCTTACTTTGTCCCTCTATGAATTTCATGAAGAAACATTAATATTCTCAGTCCTCGTTTTTGTGCGACCATTCGACTGGATGTCGTAGCCAACCAACCGTCAAATCTGCACCCCTTCGCCATCTAGGTGATTTCGGTCGTAGATTTAACGTCCTTATTTGGAAAGCGTAATAAAACCATCTCACGGTATTTAAAATTCAAAACAATGCAGCCAAGCTTCCTGTGAAATATTCTAACTGTAAATATAACCGTGATTTAATAAAACAAATATATAACTTTATTCCACTTTTATATAGTAAATATAACCTTCCTTATTTTACCTTAACATATTTGTGTATAGATAGCTGAATCATCAGAAATATAAATATGATTTATGATTACCTTTAATGTATTTTTACCAATAAAAACATTGAAACTTGAAGTACAACTGGAAACCTTACGCAATGTCATATTTAACTCAGTTTTTGTAAAATTGAACAAATGGGAAGTATTTTCCCGTTGACGACGATATACGAGTACATTTCAAATTTATATTAGACATTTTTTAAATTAAATAAAAATAATAATTAATACTTAACATACCTACAAACATAAAATACGGCTACATAAATATATAATGAAAATGAAATAATAACTTTGTATAAGACCGCAGACTTTATTTTAATTTTTACAACCTTATTTTTATTTTATTTTATATTATGTTCTCCCTCTGTATGTATGAGTATATTTATAACCACAGACCTTTTATATTTTTAGTTTAATTTTATACCCTGATGATGCTTAAGCTAAGCGAAACCGTTCGGTCATTAAAATTGAAATTAAATTTGTGGTCTTATACAATGTTATTATTTAATTTTCATTACATATGTCAAATCACAAAGTGATTGCTTTCTACGAAAATATAAAATATGACTAAAATATATTGCTTTTTTACTTGTTGTTTATAAAAAAGTACAAAAAATATTTCAATTCCAAATGTTGAATCAAAAATACATTAATTTTTTCCTTGATTAAACGTTTTTCGTGCGTTTTATTGGGTATTTTGTACACGATATTATCCTTTTCATTTCAAGGAATATAGTCAAGATTCAAACCACAGGATGTTGATTTACGCGCCTCGGATGCTGAAAAATACACCCACTCAAGAAAATAAAACCATCCCTTAAAATAGGGTAAATTATACCGCCATCTATGTTTTTCTATTTAAGGGTATTTTCCCTAAGCATTGTTTGCTTGAAGGTTTTTTCTTGGAATTTTTATTACTTATATCATAGAATTTCAACATCGATAAATGGATTACCTTGTTTATGTTATTTTATCTTCTGTTATTGCAAAATGATGTTTAAACATTCCTCGTTTATAAAAAAATTATAACATATTTCAAACCGTAATTTATTAGCCTTAATTTAATTTACATCATCCTACTCGGCCGTAACTTGAACACCTTCTTTTTAGATTAAATCGAAAGGGAAACTGTCTGCAAACCTGATATTTTATCTATAATTCTAAATAAATCATTGAGATTAAATCATTTGGTACGGATAAGTAGAGATTGTGTTTCTACTCAAAACTGGCCAGAACAATTCCCCGAGGTGAAAAGCCTTTTATAAAAATGACTATTATGACCATTTAAGTATTTTACCCTGCGGAATATGTACTTTTATTTAGTGGTTCAATATGACAAGATTTTTTCGATAAGGCTTCAACTTGGTTTATAAAAATAAAAACAATAAACAAATACAATTGGTTGTTGACATACTCGTATTAAAAAAAAACTTTTTATTTATTTCTTTATTTTACCGCAGAAATCATACTTTCAAGTGACATCTCTTGTCAAGTTGTAAAATAATATCCTTTTTTGTGGGTTTGCTAGCTTCAATTGTATGTAAATGTTTATGGAAAGTTTTATTAGACTTCTGTAAAAAACAAAATTCCTTTCCACAGATGAAATACAGGACTAATGCCAAATGTCAATTGAAAGTTGGTTCTTGTATCTGCATAATATTATTAAATACATATAAATAATCTTCTATATAATATATCTGTTTACATCTGTATATGTTTACATACCATGTAAAATTACTAAAAAAAAATTTTAAAAAAACTAATGATAATATATTTATATTGAGAAGAAAAATGTGTACATTCAAAATGAATTGAAACTCTTTATATCTGCAGATTTTAAACTCTATCCAAAACGTTCAAAATATATTTTATACACCAGTCCCTTTTGAAAAATATTGCTCGTTTTTTTTCAGTGGGTGAGTAAAATATGTTTTGGAAAAAAATTTGCTATCCTAGAGAAGTTTATTCTAATAGTATCACGATGGATTGTGTTTTAACAGTTAATCACATTTTCAGAGTAATTAAGATGAAACGAGCTTAAGAAAATATGAAATAAAATATTCGAATAAATGTGTGGTTGTGCGCGCGTGCGCATTGAGCGCGGCGGCCATCGGGAAAGCTCGTGACTTAGTGTGGTGGCATCGCTGGTGGTCGACGGTGGAAGTGTGTACAAATCACCGTATTAGTTAGTCGACAGTTGACCTGACTTGTGTTAAATGTGTTGGTTTAAATATAGGTAAAAACCCTTTTTTAGAAAATATTATATGAACCGTCTACATCCGCATCGGGTCGGGCGCATCGGTTGTCGCGTAACACCCTTACTAATGATTTATTTTGTTTGCAGTACTCGAGAAAAGATTTTTTGCAAAACTGCCATTTCACATAACTAAATATTAAAAGAAGTATAAAATCGCTCCATCGGCGTAGAATCAATGTTGATACAATGATGAACACCACATAACGTTCTGTTCACATCGGCCGGTTAATTGATGAAATAGTTTTAAGTCGAGTGATCGAAAGATTGTAAATCTGTCGGAGGCGGGACGATCGAGACGGAAGACGGGGTGGTCGGCCGGTTGGCTGGTGGCTGGTGGCTGGTGGCTGGTGGCTGGTGGCCGCGTAGGTGTTGTGTAATCGGGTAGCGAACGATGGGAGTAGCGCGGCGGCTTTGCGCGTGTGCAGGCGCAGCACGTTATCGATTGGCGCCTGACGCCACTCGGCCGCCGCTGGAACGACCCGGCCGTACTGGGCGTCACCTGAACCGCTCGCGCGCTCTGTTTACTTCCTGCCCGTTCGCCTCGATCCGTGGCTCCAAAGCTCGCGCGCTCACCATGGACTAACCGCCAGTGTTTGTATCGCCTCCGAGGTAATCAATCTGCTCCTTACGTCATTATCCGGACCCCCTGCATCACCCGCGATTCCATCATGCATCCGTTTACCCCCGAATCGTTACCCTAATGATGTGCGCTTGCATTCTAATTTATTGATGGCGTAACCAGTCTTTTCCGGAAACATTCTAACGGGTTTCGGTGCTCGAGTGCAGTTTTACTATCGGAAGGTGTACGAATCTATATGACACACATCCGCAGTGTTCCGCGTGGGACCCGGGGGCTGCTTTAATATTACATCAACCCGCGCTGCCTTCAGTTTTCCGCGCCAGTGAGAGACCTAAATCGTTCTTGCAATCTGCAATCGACACTCGGGCAGGTTTGTGTTACCAGTTCTATTTTACGCGTAAGAATCAATTCCTGTACCTTTGCGCAATATTCGTGTATCAAATTTTCACAAGCTTTAATCAATTCTTAATTTTCCCTGAAACTTTGAGAATGGGAGATTTGCGCTTATTTGGTGCTTATTCCGTTAGAGAGCCTCTTGCGTAGAGTTTTGACATTTGACTGTGTGCCACTATCACACCTCTTCCCTTCGTCGGATCTGTAAGGTAGGAAACCTTTATTTTATTAAATATTATAGCAATTTACTTGTAAGATAATACACGTTAAGCTATTGAACGTGTAACGGCTCGAAGACAGATTGTTATTACGTTTACTCACCTCTACAACTCGCTCAAAATATTTGTGGGCGTTTCCTCAGCTACGAAAATAAATCATATTTATTTACTTTTAGATTAGATTTGCTTCTGAAGTCGTCTCATGCATTGATTTCGGCTGATCGGGGGGGAAATCTGGACATTTTAAAGAATTACGGTTAATTTTAGGGAAAAATTTGTGTCACGTAAAACTTCATTTATTTATTTATCTCTTCATATGTACTTTTAAGAATAAATAATTCAACTAATTTACACATTTATGTTACTGTTAGAATTATATTTTAGCGACCTAACCTCTCCTACTAACCTGAAATGTTATTATATTTATGAATTTGTATTTTATTGTGTATGACTTTGACTTAAGCGTATAAACATTGGGCGTACTGTGAACATTTTGGCGATCAATTTTTAAATATATTTGCATTTTATGACATTATGATTTAAAAGAGCGTATTTATTGTTTGGAAAATTATGCTTGTTTTTTTAATGCTTCAAATATTGCACTTTTGCGGCGATTTCATTTGTTTCCAACCACGTTTACTGGGTGCTAAGTTATTTATGTCTCGCATTGATTCATTATATATTTTCTAGTGGAAGATGTTTTATTTACTCATTCATGGTGACATGTATATTTTTCTTTTGGTGCGGGTTGAAGATTGAAACATCCATCTCATTATGAATGGCACCATTTTTCATAATTGCAGGTAAGTCTTTCGCGTTGTTCGTCCTAATTTGACTGACATAAAATATTTGGTTAAGTGTTACAATGAAACAGCGTTCTTACTGTTTCTGGGGCGTCTTGCTATCGCGCGTCAAATGACACTAATGAAGCATACTCAGATTTTCAGGTAACATTCGTAAATTATTTTAATATAAAACCGAAACTTCCCCCCCCCCCCCCTCTCATCTTCTTCATATCAAGTAAAACACTATAAAAAAATCAGGTTGCTTATTTTGTATTCGTATTAGTCTCAGGTGGCTATATTTCTCATCTTAAATAAATTCAAATGTGTTCAATCTGTTTTTTTCTGAATGTACGTAAAATTTTCAAATTAAATGGCAAATGGCTGACAAAGATATTAAAAAACATTTTATTTTTAAAATTCGAATGCTTCAGAAGTTTTTCCGAAAGTTACTGCATGATAAAACAAAAATGAAAACAAATTATACACAAACCTTCCAACTAAAGTTGAAAATCTTTATAAATTAATACACTGTAACATGTGACCCATACATTTGCAGCTTAACTGTTTTTAATATTTGAAATTAAATAGAAAGGGAACTGTCATTTCTTCAGAAAAAAAACAGATGTTATGGATTAAGAAGCACATAGAATGGAAGTTATTGGAGTTCATTTAACTGTAAATCAATTGAATAAAAATAAGTGTTGAAACTTGCAATTTCTGAGTTCAAAATACTTTTTAATTGTTAGCAAAAGAACTGCAAAAAGCCAACAGAAAATTTTATCTATATTTTGAAGAAATCCTAGAAAATCTCTTGCCTTAACGTAAATAAATAAAACTTAAGTATCTCAGTAGTAAAACACAGTATAATTCTCCTTAAAATATTAAATTATAAAATAAACTACAACATATTTTGAATTCTACATTACATGACAATTTTCAAATATATTTTATTACCCCTCTTCGCTTGAAGAGCAATTTTTTTAAAACTCTTTTATTATTGATGCTTTGAAAAATATGGAATAAACTACATACCTTATTGTAGTGTATGAGTATACTTTAAGCTCGTTTTATAAATGACCTAGCGACATTAAAATTCTTAACAGAAAAACAATGCAAATTTCATGACTCAGACCTTACAGTTCACGAGTTGATTGGGAGATGTAAAAAACAGATTTTCTGCTATATTAGGATTACCTATTTGGTTTTTTTTTTCCCATCGGGGGTTAACATAAACATTAAACGCATTGATGACCGAAAAAGTTCGGTAAAATATCATCATATTTTTAGGACACACAAACAGATTTTTTTATTGTCAGTCAAATTTAATGTTCATCGTTATCATATGCCAAAAGACCACCAGCTCTGAGACGATGATCAGCAGAAGTGTAACTATATTAAATCATAATTATGCCATCTATAAAAATCATTAAGTCTCGGGTCTACATCGGGTAAAAAAACAAGATTAAAAAAACGTTAATGCTTTTAAAATTGAAAATATAGTTCGTAAACAATGTACACTCACTCTAACTTATTTTTTCAATGCAATTTTAAACAAATTTCTACAATAAATGATAATCATTCTGGTTCATCAATAATTATCATATTTTTAAAGATCCGATGACGACATAATTTTTTACTCAGATTCAAGCACTTCGTTTATAATGCATTTATTTGCGCTCTCTCATGCAGGAAGATGTATTTTTATCGTCTTGGAAATCCTACTTAACATTTACATAGAAATACACGGTCATTTTTATAGTGCATTTCAGACGTTTTAACGCTAACCCTGATAATTATTATTATTTCCCTTGAATAATAGAAACAAAATATTATAAAATCCCTAAACATATATAATTTTGAAATGTATTCAAGAGCTACTCAAGAGAGAAAAATAAATCTTTTAGTTGGTGATTATTATTGTGGTACACAATAGATTTTTCCCTTATGTGCTAGATTTTATTTTCCAGATAAATATATTAATTATATCTGAACGGCTCAATGGGAATGAGTTGTTTTTCCCCGGAATGAAATTTTTCTGAACTCCTTGGGAATATACCAAAAAATGTATTTTTTAGAACTATATCGTCACCAGAAAGTCAAAAGGGCTGAAGCGCCATTTTGGGAAGTATACACCAGAACAGTTTTTTTTGTTGTTTTACAATAAAATTCATAAGTCTTCAGTATCTGGTTGGATTTTGAAAATAAAGTTGAACAGGTAACTCGATAACTCACTAAGATACTTGAAGTGGCAAGAAGTTCTTTTTTTAGATCTGGTCACCAAACACGGTTAAAGCCATTTCTGAATGGTGGTCTTTCACCAGGGTGATACATAGAGTATCTACCACTCTGGAATATGCCGCAAATATACTATATTTTATTTTATATCAATTAAATGTGTTATGACACATATTAATTAAATAAAAAATATTTGCGCACGCCGGGTTTGAACCCGCGACCTCTGGATTCGTAGTCGAGCGTCTTACCACTCGACCATGCAGGCAGATAAAAAAAGTCTTAAACTTGTGTCGCTCGACTCAAACCTTTTCTCAAATGGTAAATATATTTTAGATGGCTGAAGGGCCACAAAAATCTGAGATTTTTTTAATCAAAACTGCATATTTTAACTTATTTTTAACCAAAGTGTCGCCTAAGCCTTTTTGCCTTTCCAGCGACAATATTATCATTTTAATAAATAAAACTTTTTTAATTAATAAGACAGAAGCCAAGGATTTGGGAGTGACATTGGACTCAAACCTTCTTTTCAATACTCATATTGAATCTATTGACTTTAAAAGCCTGAAAAAAAATAGGATTCATTCTAAGAGCATGTGGATACACCTAATACAATAGGAACTAAAATTTGTAAAACGTGTAAAGCAATTTTCTGCTTACTTAATCTATTTTTTTGACACTTAGTTCCTATTTTGCTTACCTCCGTACCTCACTAGAATACGGGTCACAAGTATGGAACCCACAATACAAAACATATGTGCACAACTTGGAACGTGTTCAAAATCGTTTCCTACCAAACCTAGATTTTCGTAGTTACCGTCCCCATGTAAATCACCAAGAGTCGACCGCGTTTTTAATATGTTATCGTTGGAAGATCGGAGAATCTCGATTGATGTACCCGTTCTCCAAAAAATTGCTAGATCCACCGCATATTGCCCAGAACTCCTTCAACGGTTCCCAATAGACTAACCAGATCTGACCAAATTCTTAGCCTCCCCGATGCAACACTAATTCTAAGCAAAACTCCTTCATCCATCGGGCATCACACTTTAAACACACACTTCTCACAATTTGACATGTTCAACTCTGCACTACACTTTTTAAAGTTACACCGGCGATCTCTCGAGCCTTTTTGATTTCAGATACATAGTACTTCCATTCTATTAACTTTATTTTTAAATGTATATGTTAAATTAGAATTGACTTTAAAGCTTTTACACTCATTATTTCCATATGTTAATTATTGAAATAATATTTACGTTGGAGATTATTGATATTATTTCAATAATTAACATACTCATATAATATATGTACTATTTTTTTCTTCTTCTTTATCTACTTCTTTTGATTATATGAAATCTCACATATATCACTTTACATACATACATATTTCATTTAAATCGATCTCCCCACCCCCTTCCTTTTCTCAACATATTTAAACTATTACTATGAAACTTTTAAAATGTTGGTTCTACTTTTTATTTGTATTTCTTTTCAATATCATTTTGTTTTCTTTGTTTAAATTATTAATTACTCAAGAGGAAACCTCTAAATGGTCATATTCATACCACTTATTTAATGTTTTACTTAAGTCGTATGTAAACTGTTGGTCTTCCAAATAAAATATATATTTGAAAGTGAAAATTCTGAAATAAAATTAATAAGGAAAATGTTACTTTTTTACTTGTTAGTCACTCAACAAAGATGTAAGATTTTTTTTCCGAATATAACAGTCCTTTGTTTTTCAGTTTATTCCGGAAAAAAATAAATCTGTTCAGCACCGAATCTGAGCTACTTCTAAATATTTAAATTCACAACATAATTAATGTGAAATACTAAGAGTACATAACAGATTTTGTCAAATCGTCATTTCCAGTTTTTCCAGTTAAATGATCTTATGGGTGTTGATCCGTTCGTGTATCGTTGCATTTCAAATCGGCCGATTAATTGTGATCCAAAACGACCGACTCCCACTTAGGCCTTGCGGGTTCAATACTGCGCTAATTAAATCCCCCAAAATTGCAGAAGCAACATATTCTGTGTATTATGTTGGCAGTAACAGAAATTAAAATATTTTCAGGTTATTCGTTACCTTGGGAATGTTTGCTTTTCTTAAACATTACTTTAAAAAAGATAAAATGTTTTTCCTACTTACTACATTCCAAAATCACTAAACTTCTACAGTTTTTTTAGCGGGACATATCCGACAGTCTTTAGCCAGTTTTTAATGTTATTTTGGTTACTATGACACTTTTTATTAATCTAAAATATATATTTCTATACAACACTAGCGAGTACTAGGCATGCTTTGCAATACCAATCGAATAATATTTTTTTTGTTTAATTCTTTTTATTTAAGCGCTTTTTCAACTTTATATCTTCTCCTATAAATTTTAAATTGTAGCATAGATGATATTGTTCATCATCTTTTTCACCAAAAGCGTGAAACCCTTACAAAGTCGTGGTGGATTTATATTTCGGAGAAGAATAATAGGCACGCCAACATTTTTTGTTGTTTTTAGAAATCTTTGGTCTGTCTATTAGTTACGTCTTGTTACACCCTGAATAAAACTAATATCACAAATATAATATAGAACATTTTATGGAGAAATGTTTTCTTATAAAACTAATTATCATTGTGATGTGATATTAACACACATATTTCAGACACCATCGATATCCGTATATCAAAGCCTTTATCCAGCAGTTGTTGACAGCTGGTCACCGCCGAGACAGACCTGAGATGAGGATGCTGTTAATTTCCTTTCCTGATGTCCAACCACGGTCACATAAATATACTTATTTGAATTGTATTAAGCCGCTCCATTAATTGCCTTTTTTATAAGTAGTAGATTTATAGTTTTCCCTCGGTGATAAAATGATTGCTTTTTCTGATTTTCTGACATCGCGTATTTGTCAAATCATCTGTCTTCTCTGTAAATCTCTCAAAAAAATACAATCACAACATCAATAGTATATATATTTACTAGTAGTCAAAAATAATTACAATTCTCTCTGAAAAAAAATTTACATAATTGCCACGATCTCAAAAATGTAAGATGTTTCGGTAGACTTGATACGGGGTTTCTTTGGAAACTAAAAACTTAATTCTGTTTGACTTTTCATGGTTTTTCCCTTTTTTCATCAACGAATCGGAAATCAATCAAATCAATAAGAATCATAAAAATAGCCTGAAAATCTTGGTGGGTTTTCATGCGTCTAATATTTCTTAAAGCTAGGAAAAAAATATTTATTTCAAGTAGTCTTAATAATTTTTAAAAAAGGTTTATTCTACTTGTAATAACTAATAACCAATAAAATGTGTACATAAATTAACACAATATCATATCAGTCAAATTGTTTCCACAATAAAATATACGTGGCTTAAAAATTTAATTTCACACCCATTGCAATTCAAGAAATTAGTTTTCCAAATGGAGTTATTAGCTGCAACAACACTTGCCAATCGTTCACACAACTTAATAAGCATTCCTTTTAATGCGTGACTGACAAATTTGAACATTTATAATCGTATGAATGTTGTATGTTCCTACCTATTTATAGCTTCTTGTAAACACTGAATACCCCGGCTCTTCCTAACTTATATTCTACACCCCTCCCGCATTTCCTTTTTCAACACACACTATGTGAGGTGCCATAATACTACCAACTCAGGGCATTTAAAATTCTTGACACACATAAACGATGCCAATATACCAACACAGGCGGTAGCACTCGTGCCCCGGTGCGTCCGGCACGCCGAGGGGTGGGTTGCTGTTACGTGGGATCTAGAAGCACCTACTATAATATAGATAGCAGATTGAGTTAGTCAGCAACCGAGATCTAGTATATGAATTAGGGAGGGAGTGAACGTTGGGGTGAACGTTGTTGCCTCATAATCTCTTCATATTGACGTTATCGGAGAAGTTGAACTAATCCTAGCCTCAGTTGGTCTTGTTAAATCCTGTCTGTAATGATGATTCTCTAATAATTCATTTTAATCACATTATATGTATTTTTATAATTCAAGACCTTTGCTTTAAAAATCGTTTCGGCATTATTTTTCAATATTAACATTTTCAAAATATGAGAAAAATTGAGACATTTTACGGCAACATTTAAAAATGCTACGCTGCTGTATTATAATTATGACTGAAGATAATACAAATTAAAAATGCAGTCACGCAGGAGAGTCTCAGAAATCATGATTCAGTGTAATTGTGTACAATGCTTCACGTTATTCAGGGTTCGGCAAGCTTATATGTCCAAATTTATATATTTATATGTCTGAGGAAACTTTATGTTGTCTAAACTATCCAACACCCTTAAAGTAATCTAGCTTTAACTATATTTTTTCATCGCCTCCATGTGGTAGACACAACATAATTAACATTATCCCTGAGTTATTCCTGGGGCACAGCCCCTCGCTCCGTAGACCTTACCATTTCCACTACGGAAAACGTTCGTCAAGTTATTAAGGCTCTACCTGTTTATCATATGAGCTCAACGTTTATGAAAAATCTAATTATCATATTGAAGAACGACTAGAAATAACGATAATTTGAGCAAGTCAGACACGAAATAAGCATGTTCTACTTTCATTAACGAGTTTTTCTATTTGTTTCCTGGGTTGAGGCAAGCCATTGGATAATCTCTTTCTATCGAAAAGTGTTTCTTTTCAACTATCATGCAGCGGAGAAACCAAATCACCTTGTCAAGTGTTTGAGCTTTTTGCAACGTCTTCTTGTGATATTTAGCGGAATTATTTTTGCAAGTACCGACATCTTTAGATATATTTTCAAAGGCCCGCTGATCCTAAAAACGGCATCGCCTTATATTGATTCCACCGGAAGCGTTAGGACTTCTATATGGTTCTGGTAAATAGTAATCTCCCTTGGAGGAGTTTGAGCAATATCTGCTGTTCTCAGTGAATCGTCATATCATCTCTTGTAAGCTTTTTGACGATGAGAGTATAATAAAATTGTTTCTGCATAAACGTGTTTATTGAAAAATATAATTTTATAATTTTTCACCAATTTTTAGCATTTTACATCAATTTCGGAACCGCTTTTTTTTTTAAGAGAACAGTTCTATCAATAGTTAGTTTTTTTAAATGTTCGTTCGGAAACTAGAAAATATATTTACATATTTAATGACATTTCAGAGGAAATTTAATCTCCAGTGAAATGCATCACTTTCCTTATTTTCAAATTTGGTATATTATTATATATTGTTTCTTCACAAATATTATCTTTTGTATTTTGTAAATTTTAAATCAGTTCTTATTTTTTACTCTCAGGATATAAAATTATTTCAGGTAGTTTTAAATATTTTTTTACTAAAATTCATTTTATAAAATTAAACAAGCTTGATAACTTTGACAACGAAAAATTACTTCAACGGCCAATTATCATGAGAATACATTATTTTGTATTTTTTGTAACGTAACAATATTTTAAATTTATACCTCCCCTTCCTACAAGTGTTATTGAGTCTTACACAAACTAATTCGTATAAGAGACAAGGCATTATTTTACGCAACATAAATATTTTCTACAAAAGTCTGACTACATCGAGTTAGGTCTACTTCGGGTCGAGTAAACGAGAGTTGCTAAGGATGCCAAAGCTGGAGAGTCGTTTTGACTAAGTTTCCAGTCTTCGTTCAATTATATTTTTCATTGAATTGAAATTGAATCTCGGAAAGCAATTCCAGAATCTCAAAAGGCAACAGTTACTTCATGAATGCCTCGTTTAATTTAATTTTAAAATGCATAAAATTACGAGTACGAGATCACTTTTCTATTTCAGTCTGTTAAGTAATTTTATTGTAATATTCATGAAACTTGACGTGATCTCCATAATGCATTGACTTCGTAATGTGAAATATTGTCAAAATACGGAAAGCAAATCGTAACTTACCTTCTGTCTACTAGAAGATTTCTTCTACGAAGAGAAAATATCATCGTTTTGTTATAAAAATATGTTTCTAAACTACTCAATACACACATACTTTTAATACGCATGTTATTAGAAATGGTTCATATTACTAATTCTCTTCAAGTTAAATTTTGTAAAAGCATCGCGTTTTTATTCATCACAAGTACCTATAATCTTTTTTCTAATGTATTTATCTCGAAGGAATTCAAAATAAGTTTTCATCCCATTTTAAATTAAGACATTAAAAAACGATGTAAAATATATTGTATTTGAAAACTTCAAAATATTGATTCTTAAAGTCAATTGGTTCTCATACAATATGTGAATTAGGAAACTAACAAACTTACCAATATTAATTACCATTATGTTGGAGTGTTGAGTCTTGTTGCGCTACCTCCTCCTTCTACGTTTCGGACAACCCTCTCGTGTTCATCATCTGATGATAGGACTGAAAGGCTGCCCGAAACGTTGGTTTAAGAAAGGGGAAAAAAACGTAGCACTCCTCAACATCCCAATAGTTAATCAACAAAAAAGCTTAAAAATAATTTAACCAGTTAACCCCAAAATACGTATACTTTTAAATATTTCAATTTTGACTGCGTGAAAGACAAACTTTTATTAATTTTATTAACTGTTGAAAAGATAACAGCTATTGCTTAAAGCTCTCTTTGAAAAGAGTCCTGGCAGAGATTCGCGTAACCAAGTGCTTTGCTTTTCGCCTTGTATCGATTGCATTCAGAGCGCTCTTATATAAAGCGGTCCGCTTGCGGCGAGTGCTCAGTTTTGATAAAGCTTAGCTGGCGGAAGTGACTGCGACCTTTTGAACCTACAAAGTTGCGAATGCTTGATTTTGGCAAGTTATTTATATTATTTTCAATTAATTTAATTTGATTTGCTATGCTGTATCCTTTTCTTAAAATATTATTTTCGGAAAACACATCCCCAAAAAGTTTAAACATAAATCATATCGTTTCACTTAGCGCTATTTATTTATATTTTCCGTAGGGGTTGCAAAACGGGTTTTGTTCCATATTTTGGTTGTATTAAATATAGCATATTTAAAAAAATGAACTAAAGTTAAATTCACAGGACATAATTTAAAAAATATATATTTTCCCCTTTCTACGTACGTTAGACCTCGAAAGGGAGGAAATTAAGGTAATTATTACAAAGTTAATGTTCTCTATTTTTTTTTAAATGTCTTGCAAATCTTGTTTGGACAACTTTGTCTTTATCAGGGCAATATATTTTTCTTACAAATTTCTTTATGAGACTTCTGATATCCTCCCTCAAATTATATTTTGAATATAGGCCTACCTCGTTTCTCGTCTCTAGTTTCACCAGCTTTTTGTGACTCTTGCCCATTTGATGCTTGCAGTTTTTTTTCTGGTCATCAGCCTATCTCCTCTGTGGCGATCACGTCATTCGAGTTTATGTCATTCAATGACATTGTATTTCCATCTCTTTAGCCACGTGCCCATCATTTTTTTTTAATTATAAGAATTGGCTTTGAACTCAAAAAGGTTAGGTTATTGTGAAGGTATTTTGTGAACTATTAAGTTCCACAAAACGTTCAAAAACACAACAGCTGATTCAATAATATCGGAGATGTGGTTTTGTACATATTGTATTATGTAGCACTATATCCCATTTTTCCTGTTCCTATGTCCATTTCAAAAACACTGCAAATATATTTTCCTCTTAAATACTCTTACAAAGTTAATCAAAAAGTTAGCTGAGTTTGATTTTTAGTTGCAACTACGTATTTATAAATTGAAGCATTTTCTGAGAAAAAAAAATACACTTTGAATGTTTTGAGAGTTTTAATGTACATTGATTAGAGTAGGTACGTTTATCGGGAGTAAATCTTATTATTGGGAATAACCCTTATTATTGGGAATAACGTTTTATGTTTGTGAAACTGCCGGTCGCTAATTTGACTGTCAATCAAAGTCAATTTCTGGAATAACTGATCGATGGTATTTTTCAGTGGCAAGACGGACAGGAGATGGACGGGCATCTTAAATGAAGGCAACTCGGATGAACTATCGCTCACTTAAACGCTCTCTACATGCAAGCCTGTCGGGGTGGCGTGAACACTTGATGAGGATGTACTCACGTTCAAAGTTATTTTTGAAACCACATCAGCCCTTAGCTATTGTTTGTGAAACTTACTCGAATATCGATATTATCAACGCTCAATAATCATTTTCATTTCACTTGTGTTACTATTTTATATACCATGTACTTAATGCGAAATATTCACGAAAAAAATAATCAGATAAATACAATACAAGTGAAAGAAACATGTGAAAATAGTCCTCTCAGACCATTTCGGGGTTATTTTACCTCAAAACGCAACAAAGTGTCATCGCTTTGATATTTGGGAGTTATTTACGTCACCTCACAAGGCTCTTGTGTCTGAATAGCGAACGGCCCCAAGAACTATATCGCCACTAGATTGGTAGCCGTTGTGCGACGGCTTAATAAAGGATATAACATTGTAGTTCTAGAAGACGCCCCAGTTAAAATGAACAAGAAAGTTGACTGCCGGCGACTCGTTTTTTTTTCATTGCGTGCTCTCTTATTGTTCTCAAATGCGAAGGCAACGGCACCGAGCACCTAACGTTTTTCCTCAACTGTACGTATTTACGTGTGCTGACGTAACTCATCGATACATCTTCAAATTCACACGTTTCAGGCAAACTAAGTTAATGCATTGTTAATCATCGGCGATTGATACCATGGTAGTAAGGATGAACAGTTGACGGACGAAATTATTAAGTTTCGCTTGGTAAAAAGTAAAGAAATGCAAATGCATTCCTTCTTCCCTCAATTGCTAACTAAATCGAATAGGGTGTACCGGAACCATTTAAATAACATTTTTAAATATTTTTCAAATATGCATAAAAATAATGATTACCAATGGTTTTTCTCTTAGGGTATAAAGGAGCACAAAACAGAGCAGCTGTTTCTCCATTTCCCGCTGACTTCAGAATGTCTGCTGCACATCTATTGGTAAGTTTTTTTTGCACTGAAATTTTAATAGTAACATTTAAATATCAGTTAAAAGGTTTTGTACATTTGCTCTACAGTGGAGTCAATGTTCAGGACTTTGATTATCAAATGATAGGAAATCTAGATAACATAGTTCGCATATAATGTTATATTATAAAGATCCATCGAAGATTTTGTGATATCCTGAAGGTTTTATGTAAAAAACAGTATGCTTAGGGTATTCAAATTCAGCTTTTTTCTATCCAGTGTTGAGTACGAGCATACTTTTAGTTTTACTGAGTCATTATTTCAATAATCTCAGTTATTTTACTGACAATTGCTGTATCTCAGCTGTCATCAAAAGTTTAAAAAATTATGCAGGATATTGCGATTGCGATATTGAGAACGAAAATTTGTAAAAGGTTTCACGGTTTTTCAGCTATTTTGTAATATTTATTAACTTAATTTAAGTTTTACTGTGCACATGCAATTCAGGTATATAATAGGTAACACTTTTCACAACAAAAATCTTAATCAGTTACAAAGAACAATGCAATTAAAATTTATCTGGTTTTCTGGTTTTCTCGTCTAAATACATAATTTATGAGCCAATGAAGATTTTAATTTCAGTATCTTAAAAAAGCTTCCACCATAAAACTTTTTTTTTATATTTGACAACCTTTAGATAATTTTAAGGATAATTGAAAAAAAATAACTTAAAATTATTCAAAATTAACCCCTCTTCCTAATAATTCTTAAAATCTGCAAAACAATTATTGTAAGTTTTTTACCTAGATTTATTTTTTTCAATTACAATATCATTAGTTTGTCTTCTCACTTTACCAATCAACCGAAGTTACATAATGAGGATTATATAAATAATATTATAGATGGTATCACTCTATATATAATATCGAGATGAAATATTTCTGCGTTGGACGACAAAAATGAGAAAACCAATAAAAAAAACTAGCTTATACGACTGAACAGTGATTGGTGGCTTTCAATCGTTAAGACCTGAACAGATTGAAAACAACAACACATATTTTACAATATTTATCATGATAGCTTAGAATTGAGATAGCCCAAACGGAATAAACTTTCTTTCTGAGACAGCAAAAACTCACGAAAGGAAGTTTTTTGGAGTCGAATGAAATTCGCAAACCATTTTCTTTCTGGAGCTTTTAGATCAATAAAACTGTTTTTGGATCGCGATTTTTTTTCTATCATGAGCTATAGAGCTTTAAAGCATCCATTTAAATGACAAAACCAAGTATGCAAGACAGAATTTTATGTTTCGCATTATTTAAAACAAGTTTGATAAAAAAAAACGTTAAAAATAATGTAGGCACGCAATACTCTTCCAATATATTTTTTTTGACACTTTCTACCCATATACATAATGTATTTTTTGTATTTCATTTTAAATAAAAAAGTATTTTACTAAATCATGACAAAAAAAACTACTGAAGACTGTGTACTAGGCACGCGTTGCTTAGCGACCAAGCCTTGTTGAGATTGAGTACTTACTTGCATTACTTTCTTGCGAAACAATGTCTGTTTTTTGCATAGGAAGCTTCCACATACAGTACCGTTTATCGGTTCAAAATAAATTGATAATATTCAATAGTTAAAAAAATTACCGGCAGTAAAAAATATATGAATAATTCAAAATTAAAAACAATTGACTATCTTATATTGTATTGGAGAAATGCACTTTCTATAGTGATTAGTACCAACGTATGTGATACGTATATTTTTAAAGAGTATCTTTAACATCTGGGGCTCGGCTGCCTGGTGTGTTTTAATCGCGTTGAGTTTAATGAAATTGTGATCAATTATCATCGTCCTCTTCCATAGCTCCTTCGTGCCAGGCTCTTCGTCGGCCTTAACGATGTCCAGCGCTTAATTGCCCACTCGCTTGGGCTTGACTATCCGCATTGACTGTACTGGCCATACGTTTTAAGTTAACTGGTTATATGTACGAATATATATACAACCAATAAAAAAAAGCATTAGCTATAAACAAATTTCAATTGGTACCAAAATTAATATAAAAATCTTTACGTATTTAATACTCGTCTGAAATAGAGTTGATTTTTTTATTAAAATTGGAATTATGATTATTTATGCTTAGTTATTATTAAATATTTAAATTATATTAATAGTCTAAAACACAAATATGAAACAGATAAAAGCCAGAAACTAAAAAGAATATTAATAATTTTCAATAGAAGTATGAGATCTTTTAAATATGCCGCTTTCTAATGAAGTATTGATGGCTTAATTGGCAGAGTGTTACTCCCGGATAGAGTAGAGGTTTCGAGTTCGAGTCTCGGTCATGACCATTGTTATTTTTAGTTTCTAACTTTTTTCTATTTCTTATTTGTGTTTTAGATTATTAATATTATTTTAGTATTTAAAATTATTACGTCACGCAATGTATAGATAGTTGTCAGTATGAATTTTTTGAGATTATCGCTATCATATTCATGATAAAAGGTCACGAGTTCAAAACTCAGTTCACATCTTGTTATTTTAAATTGAATTTTTTCACTGATATGAATAATAAACAAATTAATATTAATAATCTAAAACACAAATATGAAACAGATAAAATCCAGAAACTAAAAAGAATATTAATAATTTTCAATGGAAGTATGAGATCTTTTAAAAATGCCGCTTTTTAATGAAGTCTTGATGGCTTAATTGGCAGAGTATTACTCCCGGATAGAGTAAAGGTTCCGAGTTCGAGTCTCGGTCATGACCATTGTTAATTTTAGTTTCTCACTTTTTTCTGTTTCTTATTTGTGTTTTAAATTATTAATATTATTTTAGTATTTAAAATTATTTTTAATTATCTTACGTCACGTAATGTATAAATAGTTGTTAGTATGAATTTTTGAGAGTTATCGCTAACATATTCTTGATAAAAGGTCACGAGTTCAAAACTCAGTTCACATCTTGTTATTTTAAATTGAATTTTTTCACTGATATGAATAATAAACAAATTAATATTAATAATCTAAAACACAAATATGAAACAGATAAAATCCAGAAACTAAAAAGAATATTAATAATTTTCAATGGAAGTATGAGATCTTTTAAAAATGCCGCTTTTTAATGAAGTCTTGATGGCTTAATTGGCAGAGTATTACCCCCGGATAGAGTAAAGGTTCCGAGTTCGAGTCTCGGTCATGACCATTGTTAATTTTAGTTTCTGACTTTTTTCTGTTTCTTATTTGTGTTTTAAATTATTAATATTATTTTAGTATTTAAAATTATTTTTAATTATCTTACGTCACGTAATGTATAAATAGTTGTTAGTATGAATTTTTGAGAGTTATCGCTAACATATTCTTGATAAAAGGTCACGAGTTCAAAACTCAGTGCACATCTTGTTATTTTAAATTGATTTTTTTCACTGATATGAATAATAAACAAAAATATTGTAGAATTTTTAGCCTGAGAACTTATTTCCGTATTGTTCTGTGGAGAGAACGACATTCAAAATCAAGTCATTACTTTTTTAATATAAATATTCTGTAATAGTACTCTCAGCATCTCTTCACTCACTCTTTTCCTTACTCAACTTGGTTTAGCTTCACTACATTCTCAACTGCGAGAGTCATTGCCCAACTGGCTTTAGGCAGTAGAATTCTTGTGTCTTGTATATACGAGTATTTATTCTTCTGTTCGGCGGTAAAGTGCAGTAACTTCGAGAGGTGATCCTACATAACAGTACAAGTAAAAAGATAACTATTTTTTTCGCAATTCCATTAACTTTTTTTCATACAAAAAGTCATACCTAGTAAGAATCTTTTTCTTTTTTTTTAAATAAAGACAAACATTCCCGGGTTACGAATAACCTGACAATATTTGAAAAACTCCTACTACTATCATAAGAAGCGGAAGATGTTGCTTATGCAATGATGGAGGACTTAGCCAGCAGAGGAATTGAACACACGACGCCCGGGTGGGAATCCGTCGCGTTTGTCCACTCAGCCACCGACCGGTCGAGTGTAAGGTGTCTGCAGTGTAAGGTCAAACTTACCTAACAAATAAGCCGAGAGTAAAATCTGGTATGTATCCATTGAAACCGCAAACATAAATATACATCCTGTAAGTACATTAAAACGTTAGAATTTGAAAAAAGTTATTAGACTTTTATGCTTGTACTATTATGAAGAATCACTTCCCCGAAGTTACTGCACTTTACCCCCGGACACTTTGTATATATACTAGCATTATAGTTACGACCCGACTTTACCAGAGTTGAAACACATTTGTTTATTGTACATTTCACATATATGGTGTCTTAGTTTTTGATGGTTAAATGAGATGTCAAAGCAACATATCGTCGCTGGAAAGAAAAAAGGGCTTAAGCGAAACTTTGGTGAAAAATGTGTTGAATATGCAGTTTTGATCAGTTTTTTTTTCTGCATCGAATGCTCTGACTTTCGTTTGATTCTGAAGACTTTTGTGACCTTTCAGCCGTCTAAAATATATTAACCATTTGGGAGAAGGCTTGACTCTAGCGACACAAGTTTGTGACATTTTTAGCTTTTTGTCGCTTCAGCAGCTAGCATTGAGTTACCTGAGTTAACTTTTGTTTCAAATTCCAACTGAAGACTTTATGGCGACGATACGATGTTGTGAGCTGTTTCGTTGTCCTGAAACGTGTAAACAAAGAAAGTCGTGCAGATTTGATAATAAGATATGAATTTAAAAAAACACTCCTTCTGTTCTGGAGTTAAGATAACATTTAAGCATTTATATCGGTAACAATACATACCTGTATTAGTTTCAAATGCATTTTATGAACTTTCAATACGTCAAGTTGACTTTTAGATATTTGATGAATGTTAACCTTGATTGTCGGGAAAACTATCATTTTCAATAAATCAATAGTACTATAAACGGTTATTCAATGTTATCCGCTGTAGCGTGATTTGTCGGTATAAAGCAGGGTAATAACATTTAATTCAAAGGTACCCGAGGCAAGCAGTAAGTAGCCCGATGTAAGGTAATCGGCTCCAGTCAGGCAATGAGGCGCGGCGCGCGATGTCCCAATGCCGTGCCAGTGTTTGTCGTATGACTGTGTTTCCCTTCTTCTGAAGATGTTAGTATTTAATGAGACCTATTCAAATCAGTACTAATGTGGTTTTAGATCATCAAATAGCTTACAGTACTTAAGTACAACCAAAAAGAATAAATAAGCCCCAAAACGCGATTATTTTAAATACTTTCATCATTGTTAATAGTACAGTATATCATTGAAGGTAATACGTTGGCATCAATTCACTATTACCTCGTTATTATTTAATAGAGTCAATATTAATGTCATTACCAGCGAGCGTGACAATACTACGTATGTAAACAGACATAACATTAATTTATTTCTGAAGAATATAGAAATTATCAAAAAACATTTCTTTTTTTAAATTCGTAGAAATCAACCACTTTGTGGTTTGAAATATTTAATGGAAATGAAATTTAAAAAAATTGTAACGATGAACGGAAGAGTACGTTATTATTTATTTTATTTTTGCACTTTGATGACGCTTAAGCTAAGCGAATCCGGTCGGTCATAAAAGTTAAAAAGAAAATCTGTTGTCTTATAGAAAGTTATTATTTCATTTTCATTACCTAAATATAAAATAATACATCATAAATCGTGTTATATTCTGTAGCCCTTAGTCGTGTTCTTCTTTTGATCATATTGATTATACTTATCAGTATCTTCTTCCTCTTGCTCTATTCGGATCTGGGACCTATCGCTTCGACAAGGCACATTCAGGCCTCCCTACTCTGCGCTACATCAAAGAAGGCCCAGCCTCTCCCAGCACAGCCTCTAAAACTGCTTTCCCAACTTTGCCTGGGGCGGCCAGTCTGGCTGGAGCTCTTCCCTCTGGAATTGAACTCAGTCGACCTTCTTACATTCTTAGTACATGCCCAAGCAACCTTATTTACGACTTTTCCATTAAGAGAGTGACCCATCTGGTGACTACTTTCAAAACTCATTTTGGCAACTTGAGCCCTGGAACGTACTCTCTCTTTAGTCATCCAGTTATTGTTATCGAACTGTTAAGAGGATGCAGCACACCACTTACCCATAGATATTTTTTACAAGAGTTATAACGCAAAGCAAGGTATCTAAATCATGATTTATTTCAGAAACATTCTCTAATTTAAGACTAGATTAGAGATGTAATGTATTTTGAAATTTTGCAGATGGTGTATAACCTCCCATGAGACAATCTTGCCACCGCTTGTTAGAACACCAGCATCCAGGGGCGGAAGAACCTCCACTTTATACTCCTTGTAATCAAATTTCAGGTGAATACACACTCCAGGAAGATATGGCACGATCTAAATAATAGGGTGGCATGTCTGAGAAGATTCGTGAATGTGGAAGAACCAAGGGTTGCGTGTATGGGCAGAAGTGCGTAACATTCATTAGAAAGTTACTTATTTTGATAACGATAGTGTGGAATATATAAGAACGCGACTAAATGTAAATCCGTTTGAAAGAACAGACGTGTGAATGAACTTCTGAAAAAGATAATGAAACGATTCTGGGACTTGCACCGGGTATTTCGTATGCTTTTGAAGACTTGTCACTAATATAATATTTGTATTTGAAGTGGTAACAGATAATGATCTGCGAGAGGGCGGCGGCAAGCTGACCCGACATGCGACGCAAGAAGAAGACGAAGCCACTCTTAGGGAGCTGCTTATTAGGTAATGTTCCAACATTGTATTCGTCATTATCATTATTTCGTTTTGAAAAAGATTCTTAAATGACGTGTTATAACACTGGATCCCGCACGTAATGCAGAAACAAAATATCTTCAAACATTATTATTAAACGACCATCGGGTATAGCCTAACGGGGGACCCCTTGTAATAAAAGATTCAAGCGAGTCAATATATCGCATTGAATTGTAACCTCCTTAACTTCCATCTACAGAGGAGGTAATAAAGGTGCTTTTATATTACCGTTCAAATAGTTCCGGAATAAAGTTCATTTCACATTGGATTGCTTATTGGTTCATTCGCGTTTAATTGAAAGTTTTCGCAAATATTGTATAATCTTCATTTAACTAATATTTAAATAAGATTCTGCATGCTATGCAATGAGCAAACACCTACGGTTAACATCACTAAAAACGCATCCCAAGGCAGAAGATTTAAGGTTAAACACAGTTTGATAGTGGATTTGAACGCCGAAACAGCTGTCGCAATAAAAAATGACAACTAAAAACTAGCAAATTAATAACATTATATTTTTCATTAAATATTAATTATTATTAAAATAGTATTAAATTCTACAAATTAAACACAAAAACTATATATACGAGTATACTATAAACCAGCATTCCTAATTTGGAGGTAATACTTAAGTTTAAGATTTTCTATAACTACTTCTACAACGTCTTAAGGTAAAACTTATAATATTGAGTATGGATAGGCATTTATATTTAAGATACATTTCCCCCATAGCTAATGGGAACGCACTAGTCCTGCCGCTGAGAGTCTAATGCCTCTGGTACGAGTAATTCTTAATTCTTCGATTATGATACGAGGGACCTATCAACGGCATGTCTTTATAGTTGCCTCTTGACTTGCACCATGTTGAAAGGCTGTATTTAAATTATTCGGGCCATGCCTAAGACATTGTTTGTTGTTGCCGATCTGGACGCAGTCTGCAGAGGCAGGTGAGCGTGATGAGCATGAACCTGTCTGCCAAATTAGACGAGCTGCAGAGGGGTGATCGCCAGATGGAGACAACGGTCGCCCTGTGCGAGATTCGCACTCAACTACAAGAGCTGACAAAGAGTGTGGAATCATGCCAGTCCGAAGTCTCAGAGGTGAGTCTACTTTTATTCATCTTTCATTTTTTTATTTGTAGTTCGCTCTAGAGTCCCAACTGCCCGGATTCAGTAGGACTATCTTCTTCTTCTGGTAACTTCTCGCATCGGAGGTTGACTATCATTAGAAGAGGATGGTTGAAAAGAACCTGGCTATTCAGATCTGGTCACTAAACATGACTAAAACCTACGTATACTACAATACCGGATTATCTAAATCCACTGTCTGGATGCTCCACCGGAGCCACGAAATCATTCCACCAATTGACGACCTTTGTGGCAGAATGGTAAACTTCTTGGCTTCGAACCCAAAGCTAGGGTTCAAAATCAACGAGGAAAATATTATTTTGTTTCTATGGATCATTCCGTATTTAATGAAATTGAACTAAAAAAATAAGCACATCGTATCAGATCGGTAGATACTCTCAGTATCCCTTTGGTGAAAGACTACCGTTTCCCTAATTGGAGATGCCGGTCCCACTGGGCTCGGACAGTGGACTCTTGTGCGCTATTCACATTAACGTATTACGTCTGTATTACGACTAACCCATTCCGAAGAGTCACCTTACCTACCCTCACCTGACAAATAAGTAGACATACACCGTTCTTTCAAATATCCTTTCTAAATGCACAGCACACTACTCTATGTAGGCAAATATTCCGCCAGAGCAGCGCTGGCAATTGAATCGTATGCATAGAGAAGCGAGCGTAATTGTGTTCTTGCGGCGGCAGGTATCTACTCGCGTGTGTGTGTGTGTTTACCTGTGTAGGTGGCGTGCCGTGTCGGCACGATCCAGCCACCCCACTACACCCTAGTACAAATCACTGAACTATGTAGGTACTTGTGAATGTATGGTCCCGCTGCCATGGCACCCCATAGAAAATGCCACCGCTGATTTTTACTAGACGTTTGCGGGGTTGACTGAACTTCGCTAACGTTCCGCGATCGAGTATAAAACACCTCTAATCAAATCAGCCGTTTTATTACTATGGCAGATCGCACATTGTCCAGTGACATTTTATGCTGGTCAACCAGAATTATAGCAACACACGTTAGTCCATTATTTAGCATCGTTAGCATTATGTGTATCGGCATTGCAAATCATTTTTAGTACCTTTCTATCAATCTACTTCAAAATATTATTATTTATTTCTTCCTGTATGATATCTGTCAACTAATACAATATCATTCGAGTATTATAATACCTTTCCATATTTTAATTTCTATCAATCAACATCGACATGAAACAACTTCGTGTTTTGATATCGATTTGTTGACTATATTTATAACACATACCTGCTCGTATTATTTTTTACGTGTTTTAATGCTAAGTACAAAATATTGATTTACAGAAAATGCTCATGTTTTAATATCTATCAATCTTTATTAGGTATATTTCATGCAACATACCCGTATACGTAGTCACACCTCTCTTTGCTTTATTATAACATATTGATCCGCATCAACATAATAATATTTTATGCAACTTTTATTTTTCTTCGTGTTTTGTATTTTATCTAGTCACTTTGGTGATTATAATGTCAATTTGATTTTTGTCTAACAAGGTGAAACGGGATATGGTCGCCATAAAACAGGAATTGGACACTGTTCAGGCTGTGAAGGAAGAAATAGAAGAATTGCGCGAATATGTTGATCGCCTGGAAGAACATTCCCACCGGCGAAAGTTACGGCTGTTGGAACAGGTAACAAAACCTTCACACACATACCTGCTTCACGATATCTTGTATTTCTATGATACTTTATGAATATGTTCAATTACGATTTAAATTACATTTTGGTTCATTTTTCAGGGGTTGACATTTTTCCTGTCGTATGCAATATTGGCGGCTGTTCTCGGTATGCTGCAGTTTGGCTACAATACGGGTGTAATAAATGCACCAGAATTAGTAAGTGAATTCCAGTATTTTCACCATCATCATTGTTGTTGAAGCTACCCCCCTGGACAGCCCGGACCGGCTATGGCCCTCCAGTTCAACATGTCTAAGGGTGCAGTGTTCGCTCCACACCGTCCCCTCACCTAAGTTTAGACCTTCTACCACTCCTTCATACTGTACGCTTATTAAAGAGAATTGTTTTTTGGTGATCGGTTATCTTCCATTCTTGTTACATGCCCTGCCCTGCAAGTTTTAGAAATCTTGCTATGGCTCTTCATACAAATGGTATCGCTAATTTGGAATTACTTGGTATATTATATCAGTCTAGCTTGGTCTCGCTTTAATCTCAATATATTCATGTGTGAATCTTTAAAGTACGCAGATTTAAATATGTACGTGTTGATTACTGTACGTCTCTCGTTTTTTCAGAATATCGAAAATTTTATGAAGGATGTTTATAAAGATCGCTACGGAAAAGATATTCCAGAAGACTCTGTCAAACAACTCTACTCTGTGGCTGTCAGTATTTTTGCGATCGGAGGAATGCTCGGAGGATTTTCTGGAGGGATGATCGCCAACCGATTTGGAAGGTTAATTATTCTTTTTACTCATGTTAATATAATAGTTACAATATCACACGTGGCAATCTGCAACTAACTAAATGCAATTATGTGATTTCAGGAAAGGAGGATTACTGCTCAATAATGTTTTAGGTATAGGTGGAGCCTGCCTTATGGGCTTTACAAAGATTTCACATTCTTATGAGATGCTTTTCTTTGGACGGTTTATCATAGGCGTAAACTGTGGTAAGAATCCACCACCATACTAATGCATACATGTCATCATATGTTTTCTAGCACAGAATAATTCTCTTCATTTTATATTGGTAGCACTAACTAGAGCCTTGGTTTCCCTTTCAGGACTAAACACATCATTGGTGCCAATGTATATTTCGGAAATAGCTCCATTGAATTTGCGCGGCGGCCTAGGAACCGTTAATCAATTGGCCGTCACAGTGGGGCTACTTTTGAGTCAAGTTTTGGGAATTGAACAAATTTTAGGAACCGACGAAGGGTGGCCGTTGCTGTTGGGTGAGTGAACCTTTAATTTATGTAGTCCCCGAACCCGTTATCTTTGCTCAGTAATACCACTTCCTTAGTTAATGTATTCCCCTTTGAACTGCATTGATTATCCAAGGAGATTGTATAATTCGGTTTAGTAGTTTGATGATGATACCATATTCCAGGGCTTGCAATCTGTCCTGCTATTTTACAACTTGTGCTATTGCCGGCTTGTCCCGAGTCCCCGCGGTATTTGCTAATTACTCGGCAGTGGGAGGAGGAGGCGAGGAGAGCCCTGAGACGACTACGCGCCAACAACCAAGTGAGTTCCAAAATCTATCTAACAAATCTTTCAAATCAATACATGTATCATTTTATCAGGTTGCATTCGTGCATTTTGAAGGGTGCTACGAACTTTTGTTTTGAAAATCATTTCAATTATACTTAAAGGTAATTTAGATAACACTTAAAGAATGAGTTAAACCAATGTTATCTCATTACTTGAAAACGAATTTCAGTATCTGACTGTGGTCATTTTTGGGCAGGCGTATTGATGTCAACTATTTGTGTTTAGGTCGAGGAAGATATTGAAGAAATGAGAGCCGAAGAGCGAGCTCAGCAGGCCGAGGCTTCCATCTCCATGCGAGAGCTACTTTGCTCTCCGACCCTTCGAGCTCCGTTGCTCATTGGAGTCGTGATGCAACTCTCCCAACAACTCAGTGGAATCAACGCGGTAAGTTTATAAGGAACAATATTCACGAATGGAAGTCATCAAGTAAATGTTATACAGTAGCCGTATGCAAAGACGTTATCGCACGCATCTTGGACCAAGATTGACTTTATGATTACACTATTATTATTATAAGAACAGTGTTGCTCTCATTCGCGCTAATTCCATTTGACGAGAATGCTGCTGCTACAAACTGAGATACTATTGCACAATCTATTCTCTAGCAATATATTGAGACCGACGCCGCCTCCGTGTGTTGCGAGTTGCGACCACTGTTGCCGCAGCATAAGCTGATGCCTGTTTTGTTCGCAGGTGTTCTATTACTCGACATCTCTGTTCACGTCGTCCGGTCTAACCGAGGAGTCGGCCAAGTTCGCCACCATGGGCATTGGAGCCATCATGGTGGGCATGACCCTGGTCTCCCTGCCCCTGATGGACCGCACCGGCAGGAGAACACTTCACCTTTATGGGCTGGGTGGCATGTTCATATTCTCTATCTTCATCACGATTTCATTTTTGATAAAGGTAAAACCAAACCAATCTGCCAGATGGGTAACAAATTATTTATGTGTTAACTAATGCTCACCAAATAATACCGCAATGCTACAAAAATAGTCAAAACATAATCTACCTGTGTTGTGGAAATAATCTAACGGTTAAGTCAAAAATAATTCAACCGTTTCAATTCATTAAAAAAATAATTATTATGCAATGCTTTCTCTGAACAAGCCACTGGCCGTCTAAATGATTTCTATTCACTAAAACATTTATTTCGTGTTGTCTGTATATATAAAAAAATCATCATTTTATCAGACATTTTTGTAAAGTTTGTATTATAACTCTGATATTGACGAATTCACTTTCCATATCCCGAATATTTTTTCACAATTACAAGTCCCAAATAATTGTTTGACCTAACTGTGAAATAATTATTAATATTTCATTCGCACAACTTGCTTTGCGCTATATGGATTTACCGCACCAATTCACGCATATTCGGCGTGAAACTCTACGGTTGAAAACGTAGAAGCATTATTAATATATATTTTTATTATATTTGTAAATTCACATGTTTATTAAATATATTTTCATATCAGAATTTATTATGCTTACGAGATTTTTATTGCGATAAATATCTCCAAATATGCGCTTGAAAGGAAGAGTGGGAATTTCATGAATATTTCAAAGCATATCGAAAACTTGATAGAATCAGGAGCAATGTAATGCGCGTAACTCTATTTCCTTGAAAGTAAACCAATAACCGTCATTATGCTATGAAAAACAAAAAAATCAATGTCAAAATTTTGTAGGTATTGTTAGGTAAGTTGTATTTTCAGTACTTGCAGATTAGGAGAACAATACTTGCCGAGGCTACTTTTCTAGTGGAAAAATTCCTGGAAGTCTGTGAATCGACTTCACAGTGGACAGAAGTACACTTTTCAAAATTCAGCCTATCTTTTTATTTGGCTTCCAAATTGTACGTCGTATTTTATTATTGAAACTAAAATTAACATAATTTTCCTTTGGTAGATTTGATTAAATGTGTGTTTTATGATAATAATATTTACTTATAAGGTTTTCAATTACTTTTATTCATCACGAATCAAACAATATTATTCTGCACATCTACGCAACGCTCGGTGAAATCTTTCTCCTCGAATCTATCGTTGCACAAACTAACTAATCAATCAGATGTATCAAATACGAAACAAATAGTAACTCAGCAATCACATGATTTTAAAATTCAACCTCGCATTGACTCTTTTTCAAACGTCGTTTTCTTTTTGTGACCAATGTTTAAACCAAATATGGCAACAATATCAGAGGAATATTCTCAACACTGAGCAGTGTTTTACTAACCTTTATCGTAATGAATACTGCTGAACTTCAATTGGTTTGGTTTCGGTTCGTAATTATAATTTACGTACCTACGCGTAAGAATTAGAAATCTATTCCAGGATCGAGCGCTTGTAACAAAACATCACCAATAATAAGTGGGATAGTTTATCGGTGTTCTATGATGTGTGTTATTTAAAAGCTTAATAACTTTATTTAAGAGAAAAGGCACCATATTATTAATTAATATATTATGTATTTATCGGCGAATTGTTGTAGATGCACAGAAAAATATAATCCATAATATTTATTTTCATTTTAAGCGTTATGTATTTCTTTTAAATTGCAATCATACTTTTATGTTATTCACTTCACCGCTTTGTTTGCGTGTTGCCCTCCCTGAGAGCGACTTTCCCGATTCTATCCCCGAAGGGATCTCTCACTCACACCTCGCACCAAACACTCACTAATATATAAATATTACACTTTTCATTTTATTTTATTTTCATTTGTGATAGTTGACTTATATATTCATGCAATGTCTGGGATACCTCAGATAACCAACAAATAACATCAGCAGCCTCGGGTTAGCGACGAATGCTGATCGTCGCCACCGTGCTCTCCCAGGAAATGCGGCTTTTAGTTTGTAACTCCCCGCTAAAACGCTAAAAGTAACATCTTTTGGGAGGAGACTTTTACAATTGGCACCCAAGTTTGTTAAAAAGCTGTAATTTGGCATGCTATCAAAAAGTATTTTGTTTTCATACAACGATACGTTTAACGGTTTAAACGTCAAGCAACTTTCAATGCAAGTTCCGCCGTTTGTGGCTTGTGCACATATGTAAGTGTCAAGTACGAACACATCCAGCGCCGCCTGGTGGCCGGTGAAGAGATGACCGCAAAGCTTGTCTGCAAAGCGAGGGCCTAAGTTTGCGCCTGCGAGTGTGTGAGTAGAATACCTCGGGAGAATCGGGGAAGAGCATTGCATTCTACTGCCTGATAGGAGTTTTTCGGCTATGTCCAGGAAATGATCGACTGGATGAGCTACCTGTCTGTTGTGTCGACGCTGAGTTTTGTGGTATTCTTCGCCGTGGGGCCCGGCTCCATCCCGTGGATGATCACCGCCGAGCTGTTCTCGCAGGGCCCGCGGCCCAGCGCCATGGCCATCGCCGTGCTGGTCAACTGGATGGCTAACTTCGTCGTCGGCATCGGCTTCCCCAGCATGAAAGTAAGTCTCGTCTTTCAATTCTTACTTTATACATTAAAGCTCTTCAACTTCCATTTCTAATACAATTGTTTTTCTTTTCAGAGTGCTTTGGAAAATTACACCTTCCTACCCTTCAGTGTTTTCTTAGCCATATTCTGGATATTTACATACAAAAAAGTTCCTGAGACGAAAAATAAGACCTTTGAGGAGATTTTAGCTTTGTTTAGACATTCAAATGGAAGGTGAGTACCCAAGATTATCTTTGTTCTCTTATTAAATTCATCTTAATATTGGTTTAGTGGAGTATGTGAATTAGTTTATGTAAAATATTTACTTATCAGAAAAAGCAAACACTTTGTGGATTAACATGATTAATTAAATAAAAAACACACGTTGTTTGTATCCAGTATATTTTTAAGTCCCGATGAAGACTCAGCAGAGTCGAAACTAGTTGACTTATACAAAAATAAAGTGGATTTAAACAACGTGTGTTTTTTTATTTAATTAAAATATTTACAATTCCATGTTGTTATTCTAATTTTTAAATCCATAAACCGCTACAACTGAATTCTAGTGACCAGAATATTAATCAACTGAACCGGCTTTTAATTTCCTCCTTTCTTTCCCTGGCTCAATGGTAGAACTGACTATAACCTCTGTTTACAGCGGTAGCCTGAGAGACAGTCGCCTGTACGGCAGCATGCTGAACTGCGTCAACGCACTGGAACAACAGCTGCCCCCTCCGCCGGCCCCTACAGAAGAAAAGCCTGATTCATGTAAGCAGAATATCCTCATTTCGTTCGAAACACTACTAAATGTAATTTTACGTTCCAGTCTAAAGGGTGTTTCTTATCTTGTTTCTTTTATCAAGCTTTCTAAAAAAGCCAAAATACATTTTTCCAAAAGATGTTAATTTAGAGCAATCAGTTTTTTTGTCGTTAAAATGTGAAACTATCTAATCCTTTGATTCTTTTTGACACTTGTTGATGCTTATTTTACAGCTGAATATCAAAACCAATAGTTTCTTAGACATGAGCTGCTAGGGAAACCAGACGTCGTCGGTAAAGTATCTCTGAATTACTGCACCAATAGCAATAGCCCAACAATGTATTTTATCGTGGCACCCTGAAAACCCGCTCAACGAAGCCCGGGAAATCATCGACAGTTTTAACCATTTTCATCCTACATTTTGTGTACATTTCATTTTATTTGTATGCAGGAACTCGAGCTTAAGTAAATAAATTTAAGGAGGCACGCGACCGCCTGATCAATTACAAAAACACGATTGGGAACAAATAGCTACAGAGTTACTTACACGCGCGTATCACACGCCAAGCGTAGCGTTCATTTCTCGAATGAACGCACTAAACTCCTGAACTGTTCAACACACGTGAATATAATGCTTGTTAGAACGGCTTAGTTTTAAGGCGGGCTTGAAGTTGAACACATCTTCTGCTCACTGCACAAGCAAATCAAAGTATTGGTGAAAATGTGTGGTATTCTTGTAGCAGCACTTAAATGTCACCGTGTGTTATCAATCAATTTTGCACAAAACAATGCACGTTTAACTAGCCTATGGCAATACGGCTAGTGTACAGAATCGGTTGTGTGTCAGTCATTTGCACAAGAGTTTCATGGAAGTTTTACATGATGATGGCCTTTAGAAAGAAGGCAGCAGAGTTGTGGTCGTTTACGACAAAGACTAATTGGAGGGGCATGGCCCTAGTTGGATTAAAATATGGTGATAAACTGTAGGTTCGAACTTGTGGTTTATTGCTGATGGTAAAGCTATTATCAGTTTAAGCTTAACCAGAAGTTCAATTAATGATCATGTTAGATTATATTAGATTTGTTACGTTTTCTACCTTTTTAGATAATGGACATGGACAGCGGCATAAACATAACAACACCCATATCACAAATGAGCATATATGTCGAAACACAAAAAAAATGCATGCTAACAAACCTTTGCACTTTTACGGTAATCCGACCTGAAACCTCCAGACGCAGAGTCAAGTTAGGTCAAAGCACAACACCACACCACCGAGGACCTCACACAGCAATGTTACTCGCCACTTTTGAAAACTGTTTTATGTATCTCTGCATAGGGTGATGCGGTTAACAAAATGTTAGATCATTATAAAAAAAAATCTAAAAAAAGTTAGTTCTTTATAATTTTCTTACATTCACTATATCCTCCCTACTAATGAAACAGTAAATATGACAAGGTTTTCATTTGTGTTCGTTAATATTTATATATCTACGTATGAACGAACACCTACCTTTCAGATGTTTTACAAACACAAGCTAATACGATTGATTAGTAAACCTTAGGTTAATGAGTTTCAAACTTTCGTCACATTTCAATGATTGGCGCCATTTTGTTTTTTCGACATTCGACTGGTCCCCGTTAAACGCTGATTGTCGGTCCGTTTCAGCTTTTGAACACATTGTGGTTAGCTGGCAAGCATAACAACATGGCTGTTATGCTTTTCAGCTAAACACGATTTGTTCAAAAGTTGAAACGGGCGGATAATCGGCGTTTAACGGGGACCGGTCAAATGTAAAAAAAACAAACAAAATGGCGCTAATCATTGAAATGTGACGATGTCAAATGTGACGAAAATTTGAAACACACCAACCTTAGTAAGTAAATTAGGCTCAAAAATCATTTTTGAACAAATATTATTTGAAAAATTATTTGATAGTTTTGACTGTGAGAATCTGAAATCATATCTTACAGTGGTTACATTCACAAGTTCATAAATAATCACCTAAAGTTTGTCGGTTTTACACGGTGTAAATTGCTATAAATCTTGTAAAAGTGTACAGAATTAATAGGATAGACCAGGATCAGAAGACAGTAGAAGTTGAAGTTGAAGCAGAAGTTTGCAGAAGGAATGTCCCGCTAACTGGAGTTGTCGTTTTGCAGCCGTGTCGGAGCACTCGTCGCAAGGCGAGCAGCAACAGCAACAGGGCGGCGGGCGGCCCCCCCCGCCGCTGCCCCCGCCGCGCTTCCCCTCGGGCGGCGGCGTCTGACAGCCCCCCGCGCCGCCCCTCCCGCCCGCCGGCCCGGACCCGCCCGCACGCCTGGCCAGCCAGCACCGCATGTTCTAAATATTTTATAGCAAACATACTATGTCACTAGGGCGATACCGACGTGGATACGGAAATAAGAATCTCACTTGAGGCCTCTGGCGCCAGGTGGTCAAACTCTCACTTGATGACAAACCAAACAAGTTATTGATCTGATTTACACCTATTTGTGACACACTGTAAGAGAAAAAAATATCGACCCTCATTTCCATGTGGAGAAAAGATGGCGCCCTAAACGCTAATTTTGCAATAATGATCTAAGAACCAAAAACACCCACAAAACAATCAGGTCAAACCGGCTGATAACAAATTAAGACTAACCCTACGGCCTCACTTTCAAGCTACTCACATGTTAACCTTTCCATTCAATGGAATAGCTTCATTTTAATAATTCAAGACACTTTTGGATTTTCTCCGTGTCATCAATTTGACTTTCCGTGACAAGTTCGAGACTCTTCTTCCGCTACTTTATTATATCACACTTGCACCTAGGTACATGTGTTGTGTAGGCCTACTCTATACTCTATAGTCGCTAGCGGATAGAAATATAATGTTTATATTATATATATGGGTAAAGTGCCATTCGAGAAGTTTTTCTTTCATTAAAGCGTCTAAAATAAAAATCATATCATTACAATCGTCTCATAACTCTTCAAAATAACCGTAGCCTTATCTCTTATCTATCTCCATAGATAAAATGTTGCGACATACGTTCCGATTTCATAAGATATGTAAATGTTAACATTATTTGACCTCTACGAGTTAAACAAAATTATATTCGTATCTTTAAGAATTTGTTAAATAAAAACGCGAAGCATTTCCCGTACCATTTATTTCCCAAGGATGATTCTTACGGCATTGTAATGAAATTAAAGTTGTACTAATTCAGGTATCTTGCAAGTGACTCAATCGTCAATAAACAAAACTTAATCTACCTATTCAAGATGTTTTTATCGTTTACTGTCAGTCGCAAATTAATTATTATGATAAGAACACGAATTCCTAATAGTACCGACCTTAGGTTCTTGGCAGAATCGATTCAGATCGGCTTATCAGAAATTATTAGATTCTTTACAGTCATCAACACCTGTGAAACTTATTACACTTTCCTTCTAAACTTATCTTATTTTCGTATCCACCACCAACGAACTAGCGCGTGGGTATGTATATATTGTGTACCTATGGATCTCAAATTATTTCTGGAATACACATTCCGTATATTATGTATATGAAATATTGGTAATGTAGGTAAACTTACAACTAGAAATATAAAAATATATATATTATAAAATTGAAATGTGTGACGGCCTATCACAAACTCATGTTGAATCGCACGCTTGTTACAAATATTATTTGTATACATTTTTAACATTATTTTTTTAATCTCTGCTGAAGATAATTTGATATTACAATAGGTACATACTATTTCTGCATTAATTATTGACGACAATAAATTCATTGTTTGTCAAATTCGAATCCTGCTATAAAAATGTAGAAAAATACTCAAAGATAAATACTTTGTTTTGTTAAATGCCTAAATCGTTCATTTTTGAAGTTGTCGTTTTACTATTGTGAAATTAATTATGTCATACCTTTCAATCTAAGCCTTAGTAGCTTGTACGTAATGGGGGAAGGACGATAGCGGGCGCCGGGATCGAACCCTCGACTCGCACTCGACCACCTAGCACCTTCACCCTGGACTGACATGGTTAATTACTGAACAACTGTATACTGAGTGACGTGGCATCTGACAGTGGATGGCAATTGCTGTTTGCAAATGGGTGTGAATTGTTCTAACAATACCTACATATATCAATCACGACATAATTTATTGCTGAAAACATTCACGTATACATACCTAAATATACATCGTGTGCTGCATATGTACCCATTGTCTTCTAATCATAGAACATATCAATTTTAATATTAGCTATTGCCACTCTGTTTATAGAATAAGAACCTTTTCATTTCAGCATTTTCTTGTTTATTTCAACTCGTTTTAAAATCGTTTTGACCAACCCTTAATAATTTGTGGTTATAAAACTTTCATAGTTGGTTCATTGTAATTCAAATAACTCTTGATTCTGGGTGTACATACTTACTTCACATCGTTATTATCGCCATTGTTAAATGTAAATGTAGTTAAATGCCATTGATCAACATTATTTCAAATCATATTGTGGAGTACCCTTGTGTAAGTTTTCCACTGTCAGTAGACCACCAGCGATTTGCCAATGCCTAGCCTATGTATTATTTCTTGAAGCGTAGTACCTTCGCTGCATCGTGACTTCCATCTGCTTCAACGGCAAAAAGGAGGGGGATAACTTTCCTTCGCCTTTGTAAAATTATAATCACCGTTTCAAGGCGCTCAGAAAAACTCTGCCAAATTATATTTCAACTGCATTTGCAATGGGGTGTAAATCATTTCATTGTTTCCACTTATGAGCCTGTAGAATTATTTTGCGGTTGGTGTCTAACTTAACTAAACTCAATGCTCAATATTTAGGGACACTTATGGAAAACTACCTTCTCGGTCGTTATTATGTAAAAAATATTGAACATGTAAATATTTCTCAAAACCTAAATAAATAACCAATGGGACTTAATTATGAATAAAGTTGTGCTTCTTTGTCCAAAACATCTACGGATTCATAGAATGCCACACACATACATTATCACATTCTTAGATGTTTATTATAATTAAAAAATCTAGGTACTAAGCAAATATTCAAGCCGAAAGACTGATCGGTTCCCGGTAAATAAGTTCGATTGAAAAGATTTCGATTTTCAAATGCAAGTCTGTAACGGAAATAGTTCAAAACCAAATATGATGTATTCAGTGCCATTCAGTAATATACGCATCTCAAATGAATTAATGTTCTAATGCCGAAATGGCGAAACGCCCGCTGTAAAGTTTTCGGGGTGATAACGGTTTGCAGTACTGAGGGAATCGTAATGAACACTCGGTTCATTACGATCGGTATTATCAATTAGAATTGTTTTTTTGTGAATAATGTTACAAACACGTGTCTATACTTTGAATGAAAACCATTGTTATCGTACCCAACAAATAATAACACAGTTCCACCGCAAGTAAATTGCTAAACTAATTCTAAAACCATTAGATTTGCACCAAACAAGACATCATAAATATCTTCTTATATTGAAAGCATACATAACTTGCTGTGGAACTGTGGCAGTCATAATATATGACACCTTACCAGAGCATCGTATACAAATACATACTTACCAGCAGTGGCGTAGCTCAAACTCTCGGTCCAGGGGCAGCAAACTAAATATCGCTCCCTCATTATATAAATTAGTTTACGCATTTGATAGAGCGTGTAAGTTGAACAGTTTGTCGGGTCTCCGCGGGGTGACTGCTACGCCACTGCCACCTACCTATTTAATTCTGAAGTGTACAGTCACACTACCAAATAATGATCTATAGGTGTAATGGTTACGTATGCAAGTGTCTATACAAGTATTCGATATTTCTAAACATGTATTAAAAAATGCTCAAACTTTGGACAATTTTTACAAATTATTAGCGAGGTGCTTATTTAGCGATCATGACATTATAGTACAACACTGTTAACAACAACTAAAATAAGTTAATAAAAAATCTACATTTTCAAATGACTGTCACAAATATTGATTACCTACAATTTACTCTCTAACTGTAACGAACAAATTAAACATAGATTTAGGGTAACCTATATTGTTCGTGATGGAAATTATAATGTTAAACCAACCCGTATTTGAATTGATAACTTTTGACAATGTGAAGGGCATCGTTGTGCGGTTTTTTGCTTTCAATTGAATATATTTCATTTTAAGATGATACCGATAAAGTTTACCATAATTCTAAAACTTATGTTCCTAAAATGTTTCCAATCACTCCAGTGACTATATATATTACGTTTACAAATTGCGTAGACACTTGAATGCGAAACATTTAAGATAAGACAATTTATCGAATGATTCTTATAATATTATCCAAGACTTAAATAAATACACACTCACACTAATCAGCTTTGTACATGGGATTGTTTTATAAAACGTAACGTTAGAGATGACGCAATTGTGTTGAACCGAAGACTTAAGCCTGATTCACACCAACGTCCGGTTCCGCTCAGTGCCGATATTGTTCCGCAAGAAAACTTATTGATATGGTATGAATATCAATCAAGGAGTGAACAAATTTGTGTGGCAGTATGTCCTTCTCACCCACCCTTGTGATATTTAACTACTTATTTAGTTAAATAATTATTTTTAGTGTAAAAATACTAACATCGCAGATTTTTTTTTTTCAAAAACCATTTTTTTTATTACTAAATAATATTTTTTATTAATTATAAATTATTAAAATATTATTTAGTGGATAAAAAATGGTTTTAAAAAAAATCTGCGTTAAGTATTTTTACACTTCAAAAATAATATTTAACTAAATAAGCAGTTAAATATCGGGACTAAGTATATCCTATACACAAATTTGTCTTGGATACCATATCAATAAGTTCGACGAACCGGTTCAGAATCAAGCTTCACTCGGCGGTGGAAGGAGCACCTACAAACGGAATTGTTTATATTTTAAGACCATCAGTCGACGAACAGTCTATTCCAGGTCTTTACAGCTGATTACGAGTAGCATTAGCTTTTCACTAACACAACTGGTACATTAATAAGCATATTATATAGGGCAATTATTCTAAAATATACATAATAGAACACATTCTAAAAGTTAATATCTGGTTTAAGAATATTGTATAAATAACATCGGTAGATTTATTAATGTGAGCGTATGAAATTTTATTGATAATATAACGAAGGGAACTGTGATTGTAAAAAATACATACAAACGTAAGAAAGGAATCATGGCGTCAAAATGGAAAGAAGCGGCCAATCGGTGAGGGAGGCAAGCGCAGTTTGTGATCTCTCATCGAAAAGCAAAAGTTAACAATAATTTTGAATAGCCCTTAAAGGAATCATAAGTAGGATAAATGTAATAATCATAAAATATGGCTATTTCTTATCGGCGACGTGGCTGCAGGAAAAGTGTTTGTTGGGATGTCTTCTGAGTAAAGTCGATGTAAATATGTAAATACTTCTTAGCTCGTGTACATACTATATCGACTCTACTTGTGCACATACGAATCCAGTACCACCGAAACAATATAATTCCTAGCATTGATCCAACATTCCATTATTTGTTGTGACATTCTCTGAACCAACCACTCTCCACCCATAGTCAACCAGGGAAATGTTAAATACCAAATTTCATCCAAGCCCTTAGCCACACCGCGGCGATGATTTAAATTTAAATTTATAAATATTTAATAATCAAGTAAACCACTGCAAAAATAACACAATTTCCCGGTGAGAAAACTTCTTTCCATTTTGTTTTTTTTCTAGGAATATTTTTTTAAAGATCGAACGATTTTCTATTATGATCAGATGTTGTAGCCATAGTAGAAGTTATAAAAACCTGAATGACTTTTTAATTATTATCGTTTCATAGAATGTAACTTTCTGTCATGAAACCATTAGCACGATTTTATTTTAATCAAAATTACCTACCTAATTATATGAAGTAAAAAATAAATATAAATATGATGTGTTCAGAATATCTACTTCAAATTGAACCTGCCTTGTAAAATCCATACAACAAATAATAACTTATCCAAAAGTGTTTCATTAAAACTTTATGGATATAATAATTGATGTTTCATTTATTTCCCACCCCCGCACCTACTCCTATACTTCCCTCGTTTCTTCAAAGTTCAGCGTTCAGCGTGTGTTAGTGTTCAACATGATTTTAATAGATCTATTCGTGGGGGGAATACACACACTATTAAAATATTATTTTTTAAAATCAGGAGACTTATTTGAGATGGTTATAATATTAAACTGCCACTTACATATATTTTTCGGAATCATTTAAAAACTTATGTTAGGATATTAGAGTATTGTTACTCTAATGTTAGGATTGGTTTTCATAATGATTACGGATAATACGTGCGCAACAGCTTCTCCAACATGAATATAATACTAGACGGTTAACGTAATAATACTACCAGATTAACATATTATTAAAATATATCGTCGCTGAAAATATGCAGTTTTGATCAGTTTTTTTTCTGCATCGAATGCTTTGACTCTCGTTTGATTCTGAAGACTTTTGTGGCCCTTCGGCCATCTAAAATATATTTACCATCTGGGAGAAGGCTTGACTCAAGCGACACAAGTTTGGGACTTTTTAATATTGAGCATTGATAGTAAAATAGTTTTTAAAAAATTAGTATAAAAAATACCTAGGTGCAAAAATTTCACGAGATTTATATTCACTTTGTATATGTTGTACTAAGTATATCGATACAAACGATACAATTATTTTATTTTCTTTTTCTTTTCTTTTATTTATCTTCTTTTAAATTTCTTCTATATTTTCTTTTTATTTTTAATTTTAATTTTAATTGTTTTATCATGTAATTTGAAAAATGTCCTCCACATCACAGGTGAACTCCTAGCGTGGAGGACAATGTATATAAAATATTGTAAATAAACATGAAGTTAAGTAAATAAAAAATAAAAATAAAAATTTCACATTTCTGATTTCTATGATGGGGTACAAAACGTAACTCGAGATGCTGGTTTACAACTGAAATCTGGGGTTTTTTTCTCATTTCTGGGGATTTTTTTTATTCGTTGAGGGGGATTTTGACGAGCTCTCATACGCTATAAAACCTCAGTATCTTGGTAAAATTATGATAAAATGAACAAAATGGCTGTAATATACATTATCGAACAAAAACGCTCAAATTTGCGAATGCATATAATCCGATGTCTACTGATAAATTTTCAAAATTATCTGAGATCAGTAGAATCTAACAGGAATATTTTATTAGAATAATGAAGAGATACGTGTAAGATTATTATGTTAAAAATCAAGTTAGATTATATTATATACCTACCGTAATGCGTCAAATTACCAAATATAATATACGCAGCTGGTTATATGAAGAAATTGAATCTCTTGGACGAAACTAAGGTTGTACCCCATCCTTAGACGTTATCCGAACTAGGCTAGAAGGTTACCTTTAAAAGTTTCCAAATTCTGGGCTTTTAACTTTGAATAGGTACTTTATTATATTTGCGTGTAATGATACATAACACAATTATGCCATCTTTGCAGTTTTTACCCCGATTGAGGATGCCATGGTTCCACTGACTCCGGGCAGTTAGGAGCAGATGAGTTTCTTAAGCAGTAGAAAATGATAGTAGATCAATAAAAATGGCGGCATTTTTTTCAAATTTTCACTTCAGGAGACTTTACAGAGCAAGGAAACAACTAAAAGCTATGGTTAATTTACCATTAAAATTAGTATAAGCTGACAAAATTCTATTATAAAAGGTAAGTCGAATATGAAAGAAGGCATTTATGAAATCCGGCTCCAATAAATAATACGTAATATTATGAGATATGCCTCTTCTCACGGCCCGATTTGATGATATCCAGCTGTCGTCAATGCCAATATCACGTTATTTTCAAAATAATAATCATTTTTTGTTTTATTTACCACTGCTCCTTGTGAAAACTATAAAACCACGTCTGTCAAACTTCATTCAGTAACATAGAACAAACATAACAATAAAATCGCAGCACCCTAATAATAAAAGAAAAAGTCGTAAGTAGGTAAGTATCATTATTATATATTCGTATGTATAATATTTATGAAAAATATTAGCATCTATAAACAATTTTTCGGCGTTTTACTTAACTCCTTTGTAGATTTAAATATATCATTTGGTCTAATGCCACACCGAAGATTTTATTTTTTTTAAGTTTCTTTGTTGGTTCTCTAACCAACTTTAAGAGAACTAATTTCTTGCAGTAACAAACTTTTTTTACTTCCTCCAAAACTACTTCAAAGCCATACTTTTATTGTGTGAATAGAATACCAAATAATTTTAATATTACTTTTTTTCTTAAATACCAAACATGAATGTTAGCCTACATAAAATACCTAGGGTCTAATTAGACCTATGTATATATCTTTTACGTAGTTCAAAGTATATCTACTAGTTGACTGTTAAAACTTCAACATTTAAAAAAAACTTTAGAATTAACTCCTTTGTCGTAATTTAAATTTTAAAAAACTTAAAATATCGAAATCAGTACAACTTTTTCTTCTAATGAATGTTCATAGATGTCGGTATAAACACGTATTTGTATTAGGTAACAAAGTTTTTTGTAAAAATAATAAATTTATTATTGCAGGTAACCATTGTTTACGATGCCATTTTGTATAAAAATAAAAATTATGGTATTAATGAAAATACTCCCGTTCGCTTTGATTTATTGTGGAGTTTAACAATAATAATCTTCTATTTCACTCTTCATTTCGAGAACGCTGTTTTTCGCTCCAGTTTTCCCCATCCAATGGGACGCGGAACGCAAACGCATGCGCCGTCCCTGCTGTATAGGTACATCTATTCTGGAGCTAAAATTAGAATCGGGAGAGTGGCTAGATCCTAACCCGGATTATTAATAAGCAAGTACTCACTTATTAATATTGTCTAATTAATTGTAAAAGAGTTATTATAATTTATTTTTATTTCATTAATAAAATTATTATTATTATCATCCAAAATTCACGTTTTATTTTTATTTTTAAGTACGTACATAAATTATAATGCAACCCTTTAATTGATACTCATTCAGGTATATATTAAATAAATTTTTAAAAGCCCTATTATTTTATTATATTCATGCAAAAAAAAACGTTTCTCTGTACCATTTCTACGACTCCAAAAATGTACTAAGAGATAACTGCTCGTGATATTTGCTACGCGATAGTAACCTTTAATACACGTATTATGAGAAAATAGGTTAACCCTTCAACGATATCATGGTAAAATTGAAATTGTATGTGTTGGGTCATATTTGATACAGTCACGTTTACTATTAAACTTAGATAATGAATAATTATTTTTGAAAATTGTTATATTTTTGAGCGTATATAACAGGGATGGAAATATTTTTTACCATTAATAAATGTTGGAATTTGCAAGAAGGCAAAAAAACAATTGTTATTGTAAAAAATGATCTGGCTTATGCTTTTAAAATATCTATTGATACTTTTTTTGTATCTGTTGTTATATATTTGTAAATATATAATATAAGTATCTACTATAGCCGTACATTACATAATAATTAATAATCCGAAAAATCGGAAAAAAAACAGGTGTACCCAACAAAATTCTAAATATTTGTTTTAAAAAAAGATGTTTTTTTTTGTATTCTGCAAGTCATGTTTAAAAAATCTGCAAAGCGGGTTTTGCTT
>JAGWCC010001475.1:0-25344 GCA_022651775.1 Drusus annulatus | reverse complement strand
TACCCAATGCTCATTGTTTAAGACGCCATAGTACATTAAACCTGAATACATTCAGAAACAATATTGCCTACTTTAGCCCTCTATCGCAAATGTGCCGACTATATATGTATTTTTACTTATATGGCAGACGGAGTATTGCACCCACCGCTCTGTTCCGCTGAAATAAAAGCTATTATTATTATTATTATTATTATATAATCTAATAGAGTGTGCTGATGTAGACATTTTTGTTGATGGTCTGTACGGTTTCAGACGAAATGTCATGTTATTGCTTAAAAGGGTGTTAGAGTAATTCCCTAAGTATATTTTGTATGTATCTAGTAGTAATAAGTACAAAAACAAAAAAATTTTAAAAATTTAATGTATCTTGTCTATTTGTATTGTATTTAACAATGATTGTACACTAACTGGTTTTTTTATAACTGGATTTTTTCACGTAAGTGATAACATCTGTTAAAACCCAGTATAAATAAATAAATATATATGCTTTTATTATTTAATCGAATTACTTTTCTTCAATATTATTTTTTATATATTTAAGTATCTATCCATATTGTGTAACATTGATATTATTTCTATATATATGTAAACTTTTTTTTCTTTTTTGTAAAATAAATTTAAAAAAAAAATATATATATATATATATATATATATTATAATAATAATATAATATATTATAATAATATATTATAATATTATTATAATAATTTTCACGCTCTCACCCCGCGAGAAAATAGCAGCATCACTAGGTTGCCCCCACCCATGAGTCCCCATATGGGGGGAGCTTGGGAAGAGCTAGTGCGCTCAGTAAAACGAGCCCTGAACGCAATCTTAAAAGAGAGGGCCCCGAGAGAGGAAACCCCGAGGCTGAGTTTGTGGTCAACAACCGGCCACTGACTCACGTCTCAGTTGACCCACGGGACGAAAAGCCATTTTTTTTAATGGGCTCAGCCCCCTCAATGTTCGTCCCCCAAAATGTTTGTCCGTTACTGCCAAGAACGCTAGATTTATAACGAATAAGCATGATGACATTGTGGATCTTATAAGTGCGAAGGGTCTTTATCTTTTGGGGTTATCCGAAATATAGCATGAAAACGGAAAAAGACGAGTGAGACAGTATATAATACAAAGAAGGAAGAGAGAGTACAGAACCTCTCGTCTACAAAATTTCTTCCAGAGGAATTGGCTCTGCTCTCAAAAGACCTAAAACATAACTTAAATTACAATAAAAAGAATTTCAGTGATGCGGTTGAAAACGTTGCTGTCGACATAGAGACTGTTCTATTTAGACGACCTAATACTTTATTTTATAAAAGTGCCGAAATACAAAAAAAAACTTATTCCTAAATTAAAACCGAGTTCCAATCAAGAAACTTTTTATATGTCAAACATTCGAGAGAAATTAGAGAAAGATCAACTAATTCTAATAAAAGCAGACAAAGGCAATACTGTCATTATTATATGTAAATGTGATTATCACTCAAAAATGGAAGATTTCACTATCAAAGATAATCGTGAAATTTTACCTCAAGACCCAACAAGTAAATATTTAGATGATGTCAAAACTACATTAAAATCATGTAAAACCCCAATCTTTATAGATGATTCATATAACCAAGTTATTTTTTTAACAAAAAAACCCAAAAGTCTCCAAGTTGTATGGATTTCTAAAAATCCATAAACCTAATGTGCCGATTAGGCCTGTGGTTTCCTACTGTGATCCCCCAACTTTCAAATTAGCCTCATTTACCACAAATATAATACAAAAGTGTTTTCACCTAAATATACTATTAAAAATTCTTTAGAACTTATCAATGAGTTAAAAGACTTATTTATTCCTAGTAATAGTAAACTAATTTCATTTGATGTAATAAACTTGTTACCTAATGTTCCAATAACAGAAAGTAAATCCTTAATTAGTAAATTATTGAATAATTCTTAACTCCCGAGGGTTTTCACTAATGATCTTTCTCGCTTGTTTAACATCTGTTTGAACCAAAACTATTTTAAACATAACAATATTATCTATCAACAAAATATGGGTCTACCAATGGGGGCCCCAACGTCACCTTTGGTCGTGGATATATTTATGGATAATTTGGAAAACGACATTTTTAATTGTAAATCCCCTCTCCTAAACGTGCCAATATGGAAAAGATATGTAGATGATATTTTTTATAAAGTGATGACTAAATATTTGCAGATAATTTATCCGCGTGTTCGAGTGATTATTTGCCTGAATTTGATAGTGACAGTGAAGATACCAGTGATAGTATAGAATTTCCTTGAAGGCGGAGATTGCCAGTAATACCATTACAGTTCAGTGATTTGGAAGGAAGTGATTCGAAGTAGAAGTGGTCGACTGGTGTAAATGGACAATCCACCAAACATCGAACCATTTCTGGCTCATGCTGGTGTTTGTGTAACACCAATCAATTCTGAAAATATAATGGATGTTGTGGAATTGTTTATGGGAAATGATGGTAGAAGAATGTAATTGTTACCACACCCAAAATGAATCGAGATATAGACAAACTAAGAAATCCCTTAAGTGGAAGCCCGTGGACATTGTAGATTTGAAAAAAATGTTGGGAATAATTTTGCTTATGGGACAAGTGAAAAAAGATACAAGAGATGATTATTAATCATTAGACCTGTGTATCGAGACACCGATCTTTTCAAAACTAATGAGTCGTGATCGATTTAGACAATTATGGCGATCTCGGCATTTTTCAAATAATGAAAACATTACAACTTGCAGTGATCGTCTTGAAAAAAATCGGCCAATTTTGAATTATCTCTTACCGGAGTTTACTTCGGTTTGCAAACCACGTAGGAAAATTTCTTTAGATGAAAGTATTGTCCCATGGCGGGGAAGAATGTCATTCAAAGTTTATAATGCGTCAAAAATAATTAAATACGGTATTCTTGTGCAAATGGTTAGTGAAGCTACCACGGGATACATTTGCAGTTTAGAGATATATAGCGGACAAGGAAGGCCATTATTAGATATCATTCATTCTCTTCTTGGTCCATATTTAAATTTGTGGCATCACGTGTACATGGAAAATTATTATAATAGTTTGAGAATGAATGAGGTGTTGTTGGAACATAAAATAAGAACATGTGGAACAATGAACCATTTTCACGTTGAAAACATAGTGTCCAAGGCATATCGTCTTCTTGGATTTCTGTATCGAGTCACTAAACCATCCAAAAACCCAATGTCTATCAAATATTTATACACATCTATAATTCGCAGCATTCTTGAGTTTGGTTCTGTAGTTTGGAGTCCAATTTACGAAATTCACGAAATTAGGATCGAATCAGTTCAAAAGAAACTAGTCCGAGCATAGTCTTGTAGAGCTGGATTGTCCACTTTGCTTGACGACGATCAGAAGCGTTTGGAATATTTTAAAAATGGAAACATTGAAAGAACGTCGAGACAAAAATGACGTCAAATTTCTTTACAAAATTATAAATAACCACGTGGAATCTTCCCTTTTATCCACAATTAAATTTAATACTAATCCCCGTCATTTAAGAAACCCCGAAACTTTTTACATTCCTTTCAAAAAAACTAATTTAACCTTCTACCAACGTCTTATGCGAATGTGTCGACTGTATAACATCCACTGTAGTGGCAAGATTAACGAACATGATATGATCAACGGAATTGATATATTCCCCAATCACATTTAGGTTTAATCAAATCTTAAATACCATTTTTACTTAAAACATAAAACAGAAAAAGGTACACACATATACAACTTTTTAAGGTAATTTTATGTTTTATAATGTTTTTTTCCTAAATTTAAACTTGTGTTGATATTTCTTTTTATAAACGGTTGTTTTCTTTATTTTTCTATTGTTTTTATTAGTGTAATACAGTGTATTTCTAATCGCATGATGTGAACATTTTGGAAATGGATTGATGACCTACCATTTATTTTGTATCTGTCAGTATGTATTTAAAGTTGTCACTCTGTCAAATGTTCCAAATAAATAAATAAATGAGAATAAATCGAGGTTTCCCCGAATGCTTCAAAAACGTGAAACTCAATCTAGGCCAAACTATTTTTCGTCAACGAAACGATGTTTTGTTGCAAATTTGGAAATCCAAGAGAGACGTCAGAATAATTTCAACGATTCATTCCTCGGTCTTACTTGAAAGTCACAATATGGACTGGAAGACCAAAGAACTTATTTGGAAACCGCAAAGTGTTATTGAATATAACAAATACATGAAAGGAGTTGATCGTGCAGAACAGTATTTGTCATATTACTCAATAATACGAAGAACGTAGAAATGGACAGAGAAAGTTGTGATGTATTTATTGAACTGTGCTTTGTTTAATTCTTATAAAGTGTGTAAGGCTCTAAATACAAAAAACAATCCTCTTCTGAAATACCTAATAACATGTATCACAAAAACATATCCTCTAGTGATGGTCAACGAATTTGCAATCTTTTTAACGATTACTTCCAATCTGTCTTCATCCCTAATAACACTACAAAATCAACCACCACAATTAGTGTCGATATAAACAAATATGATAATATGAATTCAATCAATCTCAATACCATTGAAATAACCGTACCATTAGTCTTAAAATATATTAAAAACGTTGATACCAAAAAAAGTGCTGGTTGTGATAAATTACATCCAACTTTTATTGTTAATTGTGCGGAAAAACTAGTTATTCCTGTGACACTATTGTTCGAAAAATCCTTTAAAGAAGGTGTATTTCCTAATATTTGGAAAAAAGCTTTTGTAACACCTGTTTTTAAAAAAGGGGATAAACACAACATTGAAAATTATAGACCTATCTCGAAGCTATGTGTTTTTAGTAAAATAATGGAAAAAATTGTATATGACCAACTTTTCAACTTATGCAAATATACCATCATTAGTCCCCATCAACATGGTTTTTCCAAGGCAGATCTGTTGAATCAAACCTAGGACAGTTCACCGATTTTGTTCTTAATACTATGGACAGTGGGAAACAGGTTGATTCCATTTACACTGATTTCACTAAAGCATTCGACAAAGTAAATCACGATATACTATTAAATAAACTCTGGAAGATTTGTGTTTGTGGAAATCTATTAAGATGGTTCTCCTCGTATATTAAAAATAGAAATCAAGCTGTTGCCTTAAAAGGTTACATGTCACAGATTATAACCCTTCCCTCAGGGGTACCTCAAGGCTCCCATCTGGGACCTCTATTATTTATTTTGTATATAAACGATATGAAACATATCATTAGTCATTCTTCTTTCCTACTTTATGCAGATGATATGAAATTATATAAATGCATTAACTCCATAGATGATTGTAACAAGTTACAAGAAGACTTAAACAATATTATGGAATACTGTAAAAACAATCAATTATATCTGAACATAAACAAATGTAATGTTATAACTTTTACACGAAAAAAAATCCAAATAATTATACGTATAAATTAAACCATGTACCCCTACAAAGAGTAGAAACAATAAGAGATCTTGGAGTGTTACTTGATTCCAAAATGCTTTTTAAGGATCACATTGAATATATGTTAAAAAAAAAGCTCATAAACAAATGGGCTTTATTTTACGAATTACAAAACCTTTCACTAAGCCGAACACTCTGATTCTATTATATATGGCATATGTAAGGTCGCAGCTTGATTTCGCCTCAATAATTTGGAATCCTCAATATCGAACCTATATTGATCGTATTGAAAATGTTCAAAAGAAGTTCATTAAACACCTATCGTATCGTTTTAGTTATTATCAGTTTAATCCCATTGCTCTATATAAACGTAGAAAAATCTTGGATGCTTTGTTCCTATACAAAGTTGTGAACTGTCTTGTTGATTCATCATATCTCCTAGAAAGGATTGCATTTCGTTGGCCTGAACGCAATACAAGATCAAACGATCTGTTTAAAATACCTCACTTTAAGACTAAAAGCGCACAAAACTCATAATACCCTGCGAGATGTAGACATTTTCAACCATAATTTGAAATCCTATAAAATGAAACTTACTGAAGTGTTACTTTAAATGATACTAATTCTACTGTTATCTATCTACTGTACTTAATTTAACATGTTATGCTTATACCTAAATCTTCACTTGTTAATATAACCTAAATGTACTTATTAATGGAACTTGATCGGTCGAAAATATGTATAATTGTAACTATATTTAAACTTATATGACTGTTTGTTTCCTAAATAAAGAAAAATAAATAAAATAAATACGACCAAAAAAATTACTTATAAACAATTTTTACGTAGTGTTGCTAAGCATTGGATAACACCCCAGATTACTGAAACTGGCATAGATTTGGTGGAATCCGGGCCATCAACGTCGCAATTACCAAGGAGAGTTCTCAAAAATGATTTCCCGGGTAGATTATCATTAGACATGAAAGCACACGGGGCAATAAAAATCGTAACCGGCGGTAAAAAGAAATATCCCCAGCGAAAATGCTGTGTGTGTTCTAGTCACAAAAAGAAAGGCCTGACGAGTTATATGTGCAAACTTTTAGACGTCTTCCTTCATAGGGATGAGCGTTTAATTAAGTATCACACTTTGTCAAGATATTAAATCAAAATTGTTTAGGTGTACATTCAAATATTTATTCTAAAACTTTAATTATAAAATTCGCCAACGGAATTCCGTAAACAGTGTGTGAAGAATAGGAAAAGCATATTGTGGTAATTGATTATCTTTAATTTCATTGAAAAATAACTTGTACAGTTGTTTTGGACTTGTATTTGTTTAGATTTGTTCTGTACCCCGTTCTAATGGTTTTTGTCCCCTACTCTCCGCATTGGTTTTTATTGATGTTTGTGTCGAGGTCCACTAAATACTCTGAAACTTATACTTTTTTATGCCACCGACTATGCAACACGTGGTTTTGGGTTTTTTTATCATTCAGGCCAGTGTCAAATCATTATTATATGACATTCCATCGAATTCAAAGCTCTCTACACTTCAAACAACATAATATTATAGCAAAACATTGATTTTCACCTAAGTTTATTGCGTAACTTTGAACTTTCGAACACGATGAATGAATGCATTAAAATCGTAAGCATAATTAAATCAAGAGTCCTAAACTCGCGAATCTTTGGAATACTCTGTGGAGAAATGGGAGCCGAATATGAATCCTTATTGTTTTATACTGAAATTCGTTGGCTATCCTGAGGAAAAGTTTTGGCTACATTGTTTGAGCTTCGTCACGAGGTGCGTCAGTTCCTTTTAAATCAAAGTATATCCGAACTTGTCAGCACCTCGATGATGATTACTGAATAGCCAAACATGCATACATGGCTGATATATTCGAGCATTTGAATTAACTTAATAAAAAAACACAAGGTCCAAATGAGAATATATTGACGAGCTCCGACAAATTACAAGGGTTGAAAAAAAAACTCGAACTTTGGCAGAAATAGTGGCAAAAGGGATGTTTGGAAATGTACCAAAGGACCAACCATAGCACAATTGAAAACAAACAATTAATTTTTTTTTCGTAAGAAGCAATCACATGGTGGTTGGACATTATATTAAATAGAAGAATACTTTGTTTTAAAACCACAGAATTTATTATGATGAAGGCCAACCGGTTTCGCTTGGATCGAGCTTCGTCAGGGCACATATAATAACTAAAGAAAAAATACAGAGTTAACAGGTATATAGAAACTTAAACTTTTTAGACCTTACACTCTCTCTATCAAACAATCAAATCGAATTCAATATTTACCGTAAACCAACTTACACAGACATAACTATTCATAACACATCGAATCATCCTATATCTCATAAGCATTCGTCTTTTCATTCAATGATACACAGATTAGTTTCCGTGCCACTGTCTAGTATTAATTTTACAAACGAATTATCTGTAATCAAGCAAATAGCGTTAAATAATGGATATGACTCAGACTTAATGAATAAAATCCTTAATAAAAAAATAAAACAAATTCCCACAAATAAATTCCTTTTCAACAGTACTCCACTTAACGATAACTTCAATCAAAATTACCAGTGGCGTAGGATTTTATTCATAAACAGTTTTTCCACAGTTAAGAACCTCCCTGCAGATATAAAACCCGCTTACTACACAAATAATAATCTCGGTAAATTTTTAATCAATACAAAGGATAAAGATGAAAATTTAAGCCATTCTGGCATTTACAAACTGAACTGTAATGATTGTCCCGCGTTTTATGTAGGAAAAACAGCACGAAATGTTAACACTAGAGTTAAAGAACATTTACGTTGCTTAAATGGTACCGGGTTCTCTGAATTGGCAAACCATCTAATCTCATCAAACCATACTTTCGAAAAAACTACAGGAATTAGTCTTTTACGTAAAAACGGGATAGGTATTAGATTAGACAATTTAGAAGCACTCTAAATTAGGAAATCTTTAAAATCAAATTTATCACTTAACCTACTTAATAATCAAAAAAATGTATCCTTTAGCCCTATTTTAAATATTTTTCCTGTAAATCAACCTTTATCCCATCAATTGTCAACTTCACCCTCATTTGATGCTACGAATCACTCTGTTTTATTCCATAACTCACCCATTTAATTATTATTATGTATCCAAATAGCTTATTTTCCAGTAACAATGTAAAATGTCGTTTTCATATATAAATTCAATATAGGATCTTTGTCTGCCCCTAACATTACATCAGTATCTTTCTATTATGTACACTTGTTTATTTACCAATTCTTCGTAATATATATTAAGCACTTTCAATTGTTCCCTCCCTCTAATATATGCTCTCTCTCTTCCTTATTTTTATTATATACTGTCTCACTCTATCATTAACTGTTGTACCTATATACCTGTTAACTCTGTATTTTTTCTTTAGTTATTATATGTGCCCTGACGAAGCTTGATCCAAGCGAAACCGGTTGGCCTTCATCATAATAAATTCTGTGGTTTTAAAACAATGTATTCTTTTATTTAAAACAATTAATTGTGGATCTGGCCCAACAACATTTAAGTATGCTTCAGCAGAAATTTGATCAGTATTTTTATTCCATTAATACGGAACAATACGATTGGATTCGAAATCCTTTTGCAACCAATGCAATAATTTCTACGGAAGCACTGCCTCTGCAAATTCGAGAGGAATTTACAGATCTAAGTAATGACATGACTCTAAAACTTCACTTCTCCGAAGTTCCATTAGATGTTTTCTGGATTTACGTTAAAAAAGAATATCCTCGCATTTCCGACAAAGCAACCTTAACACTACTTACATTTTCGACAACATATTTATGTGAGCAAAGTTTTTCAACGCTTGTATTAATCAAAAATGATAAGCGGTCATGCTTAAAAGGTCTTGACCAAGAACTTCGGGTTGCGCTGTCAAAAATCGAGCCGAATGTAAAACTTTTGTGTTCATTGAAACAAGCGCAGATATCACATTAGTTTAGTTAGCTTCTGATTGAATAATAAATCAGAGTCTTTAATAGTAATTTTAAAGAAAATACATAAAATCAAACCGTACAAAGTTTTTTTGCTGTAGTATTTCTATTTTCAGTTTTTCACTTAGTTGTATTATCTCTTGGGCCGGCTAGTAGCCAATTTCAATTTTTTTTTTATTGGTTTGATTGAGTTTCGAAAATTTCTCCCCAGGAAATGTTCCAAAACTGTGGTAAAATTTTAAAATGTCTTTTAAATTGTTGACTCTCTCTGTTTAGTTTCAGCTCTACCGGATGTCGGGAAGTGGCTTAATTTCCATTTCTATGACTGCATTAATTCTTTCACGAAAACGAAATCGAAATTCAAATAAATGTGTTTTAAAAAAAACATGAATTATGTCATTAAACACTAATGGCATAAACGTGAAAATTGTTAAAAAATAAAGAATTAATCATACGTTATCATCATTTTTTTTCGTAAAGCTCACAAAAAATCTAACGATTAAAAAGTCGTCCTTATACTGGAATTTTCAGGACATTTTGTAGGTTTTCAAATTATGAGACTTTGAGAATAATGCTTCATTCATAATTTGTATTGTACGTTTTACTTAAACGTAATTAAGACCAAATGATTTTTACCATCATAATGTTCACTCCACCTCTAAACTCAAGCGTTCGCTTCAATGGAATATAAAAAAACAACGAATTCTAACATTATTAGATTCTAATAATTTGAAGGGTTGGCGGAAAAAACGTGATCAAGAATATTGCGTAAAAATAAATATGTTATAGTTATATGTATGTATACTTTTCAAATAAAAAACTAAAAATTATTGTAAAATTTTGTATCAATTTAATACCTATATATCTTAGCTTTTGGTGTGCCGCGGAATTCTAGGAATAATTTTGGTGTGTCGTAGGTGAGAAAAGGTTGCGGAACACTGGTCTATGGTATGAAGAGTATACAAATAAATGTTCATTAAAAATATTATATTTTTCGAAGATGTTGTTATTTTAAACCGAACCGATATTTTCACACCGGACCTTTGTTTTTGCCGGCTACTGGGAGCAGTTGGTTCCCGCAACTACCCGCACAAAGTGTGTTAAAATAAACTTACGATCTAGCGGTTTCTCCGTATATGAAGCTGCAGGGCCAATCAAAGCAGACACAAGCAACATCAATTTCACCAATCATGGAGTTGCAATTGTTGCGCAAAAGGGTATTCGCTTGGACCGTATAGGGATACGTCAGGTGTATACAACCTTTGAGTTTATTTAAAAAAAAAACTGTGAATTCAGGTCTCTCTTAGAATGTACCTCCAACTATAACTGTGACATTATCACTCTGGGAGACATTCATATTCACCTGGAAAGGGAGACAGATCTCTTTTCAATAAAATTTACAACATTTTTACGAGATTTATTGATATTGGAGTCTCGGATCATCGCCTCCTCACTTCCGTGTTCGCTTTTAACCCTCCAAAATTGGAGTTCAGATGCATTGTATCTAGAAATTGGAGAATATTCGATCGTGAGGCATTTTTGGCGGCGTGGAACTAAAGGCATCGCGTCTCTGTACTAAGGACGATTTGGGCGAAACCCAGTTAGACGACCTTGTGAAACTTTATAACCCAACGCTACTGTCGATGGTTAAAAAACATGCTCCTTCTACTTAGAAAAGATCTGCCGCATTAAGAAATGCAGCAAATGGTTCGATGCCGAATGTCTCACGAAGAAGAGGGAAATGCGCAAACTAGAGCGAACATTTAGGAAGAAGCCGACAAGTATTAATCGTCAATTATGGTTTGCCCAGCAAAAAATATATGGAGACGAAGTTTTTGGAAAAAAGTCCAACTTTTGATGTGACCAAATTGATGAACATAAGGACCCGCGAAAGCTGTGGCAGCATTTGAAAACCTTGTGTGGAGATACTAATATTCCGACTGATTTCTCTCTTGAAGCGACTTCTCTAGCAGCCTTCTTTAGCAGCAAAGTGCAAAACATCAGAGCCCTTAGTGGAGCAGGGTCACCTTCCATAACGGCACCAAGGCCACTGTCTGATGAATTTACTAAATTTTCAAACATTACGGTAGGGGCTGTAATATCTTGCCCGAATAAGCAATGTGCTCAAGATCCTCTGCCAACATGGCTCTTAAAAAATTGTCTTCCAGATTTAGCGCCTGTGATTACCATCGTTGTTCAAAAGTCACTAAAAAATCAACTTGTACCGGGCATACTTGAGAAATCACTTATAACTCCTATCTTAAAAAAAAAAAAACAAAATGTTGATGCTGACAATGCGGATAACTACAGGCCTATATCCAACTTACCGTTTGTAGCGAAATTGCTAGAGAAAATCGTTACTAAGCAATTGGTGGCGTATTTGAACTCTGCTGGTTTGTTTGCGACCGGCAATCAATCGGCATATAGACAGTTTCATTCAACAGAGACTGTCCTTTTGCGGATCATTTCAGATCTGATTGTTGGCATGGAAACAATCAGAAATGCGGCTTTCGATACGGTGGATCACAGCATCCTTCTAAATATGCTGCCGAATTTAGCGTTCGGAGTGAGGTACTCCAATGGACGACATCTTACCTGTCTGGACGAGTAGGCTCAGTAACTTTCAATAAATGTATTTCACCTGAAACTCCAATTGAATTTGGAGTTCCCTGGGTTCCGTCTTAGGGCCCATTCTCTTCATTCTGTTTACGAATCATCTTAAACACCTCATTCACTCGGCTGAATTTGAATCACAAAGCTATGCAGACGATCGTATAATTTTCAAGTTTCTACTACGTCACGGTAGAGGATACAACACAGCCTGTTATAACTTGTCCGAATAAACTTTGGAAGCTGATGAATGAGCGCTTCAGAGAAAGGATAAACTGCGTCGGTCACTGTTAAAAACAGCTTCAAGGAGAGCTGATGTTTCGATATACAAGAATACACCACAACACGTTATTGTATGCGTATCATGTAAATGAACACCAGAAGCATATTAAATAAAATTGACAAAAGAAGAAACTTTAAAAAATGTTAAAGAAACAATTCATATTCTTGTGATTACTGAAAACTGGATACGTAAAGGAGAGTTTTTTTATTGCTGACTACTATGGAGCTTTCGCTTTCCGTTAGGTGGATAGAGGAGAAGCAGTGTCCCTACCTACATCCACAATGTACTTAAAAATAAATCAATAAATGCTACAATGAAAATATTTTTAATACGAATTGCGATCACAGCTAAAAATGTAAACCTGTAAATTTGTATGTTTTTTACCGTAAGCCAAGTTTTTTGACTCTTTGGAAATAATCTCTACGGATAAAAATAATGTTTGTCTGTCTGTATGTTCGCTGAAAATAATACAGTTTGTTCATATATATTCGAAACAAGTTCAAACATTGAGGTAACGTACATAAAATAGATTAAAAATAAAAGAGAACAAATAAATTATACTGTGTGTGCGGAAGTTGATGGAAAAACATATCAAAGAATTATAAAATCAAAAATATTTACATAGGATGGGACCGATGCCGCGTACAAAACTCAAATCTAATGAGATGCTTCAAGTGCAACGGGTTTCGACATAAAGCGATCAACTGTAAAAATGAGAAATCATGTACGAAATGCACACAACGTCGAAACCAAGGCCCAATCATCCCAATGGAAGCGGCCAGAAGAGCCAAGACCGAAAAAAGCACGCCAAGTTCGATCAAATGTGAAGGTTTTGCTCACTGTTTTCTTCGATTACAATGACGTGGTGCATCATGAGTTCTTGCCAACAGGTCGTACGGTTAATAAGAAATACTACAAGGACGCGTTATTATAATGGCAGCGTAGAATAACTAATATTATTGTATCGGACGTGATACTCATTTTAATTATGATCATATGTCCTGTACCTTTTTTTCTCATCATATTGCATCAGACGTGATACGTCTTTATATTTTAATCATTTATTCTGTCTTCTATTTGCCCGTACGGACGTCATAGCCTCTGGGTGCGTGAAAGAGAAATGAGCCGACCTGCGCGAACAGGCCTCATTTCACCTTTTACGTCACTGACTGTCGCTATGCCGTGCGTAACGGTCTCTGCGCCGCTCATTATGTGCCCTGCGTCGCGGGTCCCTCTCCGGACTCCGCGCCGCTCCTCCGGCCCCTGCCGATCGCCGAGCTCAGCTGAGCCTCTGATTGGCTGGGGCCGAAACGCGCGCCAGAATGAAGCGGAAATTCTCCAATCATGTAAATTGTACCAAATTGTATGTCGATTCCCGTAAATACGGTGAGAGGTATCAATAAACGAATTACGCACGCCTACTCACCTGTATTTACGGTATCCAATGTTATAAAACTTGTTTAGCTCTAAGACTAAATTAAGACTCTACAAAGCTGCAAGGGCCACCATGTTCACCCTTGCGGCCCCCCTGTATAACTGTAATATTTTTGTATATGCACAATAAAAATGCAGGCGAGCTGCGGAGTGGTTTAATCGGAGGAGGAAGAGGCAGGCTAGAACCTAATTTTTCATGTTCAGTGATGCAAAATTATTCACGCCCTCAGCGGCCCGCGGAAAATCCCGCGGGGCAAATAAAGGCCAACCTCTAGCGGTGACGGCACGGTACCGCTGAGGAGTTAAAGCCAAAATTTACCTTCCCCTAAAAATTGCAAAGCGAGTCTCCTCCGGAGGCTTCCTCATACCAGCATCCAGCCCCAATCCACGCAGTAAGCGATTTACCTTACCTTGATTCTTTTCGTATTCAGAGTTCATTGCAATTTTTCCTTGTATTTCTTTGTATGTCTATGTATGTGTATTTTTATCATCGTAAATTCCAATAATTAAATTCCAATAATTAGCTTAGTCTCTTGCCAATTCGTAATATCTGTATCTAATAATAATATTGTCGCTCGTAAAGTTTCAAATCAGCAGCGCTTCACCTACCAGCCCCGTTAGCCGCCAGTACTCGCTTTCACTTTCTGAGAATTAAATACTCACCGCAAGCCGGGTTTTTTCCAGGAATTTTAACAACCGCGTCACACCCGTTGCCACCCGCTTATCTTTAACTTTCTCTTTCTTACCGTTATAACTATGAATACTCCCGTATATGGATTCGAGATGAACCTGGCGGCATTTATGCACGCCAGGATCGACAAAGATCTCTCCTCAGAGGAGAAAGCTCACCTTAACATGCTGGTCCGGCAGGAGTACTCCTCCCAAAGCCGTAGGTCCCCTTCTCCAGAACTAGGCTGCCCCCATTTCGCGGAAACCGCTATGGAGGAAGCATATTCGTCGACTGATTCCGAGTCCGCCTACTCAATCGTTAGGCGCAAACGTGGCCGGGCCCACTCTGGGGGTACGCTTACCCCTCGTCAGTCCCCAACCAACTCTCCGCTTTCGTCTCCACGGCAGAAAAGGTCAAACGTTGTGCCGTCAAGCCAACGCTCTCCCTCACCCGAATCTTATCTACAGGGAAATAGATTCTCTCCCCTGAGGTCGACCTCACCTATTGCGTCAACCTCCCACAACTCCCCAGCCAACCTTGAGGAACAGCCACCCGCTGCTCCTTTACGTAAGTACAGAATCCCCCCAATAGTATTACACCAGAAAACCGAAACTACGGCTTTGTTTCGGTCTCTGGAAGATAAAGGTATCGACTTCACAGCGAAAAATAGCGGGAAATTCCTGCATCTACTAGTAAAAACTCCGCGTGAGCACAGCAGTATCACGAGGCTGCTAATTGCCAAGAAAGTGGAGCACCACTCCTATAGGCTTCCTGAGGAAAAGCCTCTTAAAGTTGTACTCAGGGGGATCCCCGAGGATATCGACCCCGAAGAAATCAGGCTCGAGCTGGCTAGGAAATTCCCGGTGATCTCCGTACACTGGATGAAATCGGGTCGGTCGAAACAACCGATCCCGTTAGTCATGGTCACTCTGACCAAAAATGAAGACGGCAAGAAGATCTTCACAGATCTTCTATCAGTGTTCCATCTGAGAATCCAGGTGGAATCTCTACGTAACAAAGCACGCACGGGACAGTGCTTCCGTTGCCAAAATCACGGCCATTCGGCAAACTGCTGCCATGGCCGTGAACGGTGCGTAAGATGCTGGACCGCATCGGGCCTCGGACTGCCCTAAACCCAGAGATACGCCGGCAAAGTGCGCCCTCTGCGAAGGCCCTCATACAGCCAACTACAAAGGCTGCCCGTCTTGGCCCGCCCCAACTCATCAGAGAAATTATTCCAACTACAAAACGCGTCCCTACCATGTAGAAAGGCCCAATAGGGATTTCTCGCGTCCTCCTCCCCCTCTCAATCAGCCTCGCATGACGTACGCTAGCGTCACGAGAGAAAACAACCAGCATCCGCAGATACCTGCTTCTTCCTCCGTCTCATGGCCCGCGCCGCACTTCTACAGGCAAGCCCCGCGGCAAGACCAAAGGCCCTCAAAGACCCCGGCCGTCAGCCAACAATTCAGGCTAGAACGCCAACCAGAATCTCCGCAAGCGTCGCAGAGCGCCTCCGCTCCCCCCCCTCCTCCCCCCCCGACCAGGGCTAGCGATCTTCAATCGCTCATCGAACAAGCCACGGCGATTCAATTTATTATCCAAAATGCCACCAAAGAGTTGAGCAAAAAATTCAGTCCTTTATAAGTCAATACAATGGGTAGACAACGCTCAGATGATTCAAACTTGCAGACCGCTTACTGGAATGCCAACGGCACAGTTCTAGCGTTCCGTGGAGAAATAATAGAATTTCTTCGCGACTATAATCTGGACGTACTCATGATAAACGAAACGTGGCTAAAGCCAGCAAAGAATTTTTAGAATTCTAATTATAGTGTTTATCGGAACGACAGAATTGGCAATAGAGCCGGAGGCACAGCAATTCTAGTAAAAAGCAACATAGATCATTGTCTAGCTCATTCATTCTCTAGCGAAAACATCGAATCTACCGCGGTCAAAATAAAAACTTCATCAGGGACACTTAAATTCATTTCTGTGTACTGTCCACCAAGGCGAACTATAATTCCTTCTGAACTAGACTCACTTCTCATAGAGAACGTCCCCACTATAATAGCCGGGGACCTTAACGCCAAACACGGCTCCTGGCACAGCAGGCACGATAACCAGAAAGGTAGAGATCTTGCCAAGTACGCTCTCACCAGACCAATTGCAATTGACGCCCCGGACGTTCCTACATTGTATCCCAGCACCGGGCACCCCCGATGTCATAGACATAGTAATTTTAAAGGACACTAGCCACTTGCACTCCCTAAGAGTTTTAAACGACTTAGCATCCGACCACAATCCCGTCCTTCTAACTCTCACAGGAGGTTCGAACCCTCTTGTTCCGAATCAGCCTTCCAGAACCAAAATCAAATGGCCTAAACTCAACGAACTTTTAAATAAAAACATAAAAGTGCCTACCTCAATTCCCGATAAAGAAAGTCTAAATAACGCCACTACGAATCTCATCAGTTCTATCAAATCTTGTATTAAAGAGGCTTCCGTTGAAATACCCAACGACACTGTTCGACAAGGTATCCCCGAAGAGATCAAAGATCTGATTAGGGAAAAACCTCATCCGCAAGGAATGGCAAAAGGATTGCAACCCTATAGTAAAAATGCACTATAATCGCCTTTCCCGCCAAGTGAGAGACGCTCTCAGCGAATTCCGAAATGAGCGTTGGCACGAATTTATTTCTTCCCTAGAAAACGATAGAGATGCTTACTGGAAGCTCTCCAAAGCCCTCAGACGCCCGAAGACACGAATATCCCCTCTTCAAGGACCGAACGGAACTACAGTCTACTCGAAAGCTGATAAGGCCGAAGCCTTCGCGGATAGCCTCGAAATTCAATTCTCTCCGAACAAAGATCACGACGACCCTAACTTCGTTTCAACGGTAGATTCGACAGTAAATTCAATTATCAATACCGAATCCGACGATTCGCCCATTAAGCATTCGACTCCAGAAGAAATTAAGAAAATAATAAAATCACTAAAAATTAAAAAAGCGGCCGGTCCTGACGGCATTTCAAACAAAAATCATCGAAAATCTCTCGAACAAAGGCATCTGCGCCCTCACAGCCATCTGCAACGCATCACTGAGACTTCGCTGCTTTCCGAAAGAGTTCAAACAAGCAAGCGTCATTCTCATTCCGAAACCAGGTAAAGATCCTCTCTTAACAGAAAACCACCGTCCGATCAGTCTTCTTCCCTGTCTAGGAAAAATTCTTGAAAAATTAATCCTAGTACGACTAAAAGCATTCATTCAGGAAAATAAAATCTTGCCGGACTTTCAACATGGCTTCAGAGCTGGCCATTCAACATCACATCAACTCCTCCGAGTGGTCGAACACATCACGGAAGGTTTCAACATCAAGAAAAAGACAGTCATACTTTCGCTGGACGTTAGCAAAGCTTTCGACAAAGTATGGCACAACGGCCTTCTCTTTAAAATGTACATCTTAGGCTTCCCGATTAAATTCATTCAAATCATTCACAGTTATTTGACAGATCGTACTTTTTAGGGTAAAATTAGATGAAATTTTCTCTTCAATACGTCTGATAACAGCCGGGGTCGCTCAAGGCGGTCTACTATCTCCCGACCTTTACAGTGTATTTTCCAGCGATATACCAAAACCGATAGACCACAACGTGTTAATTACCCAGTACGCCGACGACACTAATGTCATATCAAGCTCAACTGTCGCGACCACTGCTACAAGTCGCGTTCAGCGTCAGGCCATGAGAATTTCAATAAATCCCACCAAAAGTGCTGCTACAGTTTTCACAAAAAACTGTACAAACAGCCCCCGAACATTAAACTGTTTGGGGAAAAGTTCCATGGGAAAAATCAATCAAATACCTCGGAGTAATTTTAGACTCAAAACTTACGTGGAACGATCACATAAACTCAAAAGTGAAATCTGCAAACAAAGTGATATCTGCACTCTATCCCATGCTAGGCAGAAAAAGTCGATTATCAACAGACAATAAACTACTACTCTACAAGACAACCATAAGGACAGGTTTTTTCATACGCCGCACCCATTTGGGGACACGCAGCTAAAACACACATAAATAAACTTCAAACCCTGCAAAACAAGGCCATTCGACTCGCGTTGGGTGCGCCCAAGTGGATCAGGGTTTCCACTCTACACAAAGACTCAAACATTCCTCTGATAAAGGATTTATTCGTAACACATTCTGAAAAATTTTATGCCAGCCTTGCCGGTCATAAAAACCCGACCATAAATTCTCTCGCTAAATATAGCGAGAACGAAAACTTTAAGTACAAAAAGCCTAAGATAATCCTCCGCAAGGAGTGACACCCTGTCCAAGTGGCAGTTAAATTGTTATATATTTTATTATATGTATGTTTATATGATCGTCTGATCCAAAAAAGCTTTGGAACTACATTAAATCCAACTCTAAATCTCAAGGTATACCAAACACGATATTTCATAAGGATGAAAAAGCTGAAAACGGTTCTGATATTGTTAACATTTTCTCTAAATATTTCAGTTCTGTATACAACAATGATGTACAAACTTCTCAACATATGCCAGTCAACAACAATACCCAAAATAACTCTGCTATTCATAGTATCGAAGTTGACGAACATTTAGTGCAAATATATTTAGAAAACTTAAATCTTAAAAAAAGCGCAGGTCCAGACCAAATCCCTCCGTTTTTCATACTGAAGTGTGCACGCAGTCTTTCAAAGCCGCTATCCATTGTATTTAATCGTTCCTTGAAAGAGGGCGTTGTACCTTATATTTGGAAGACTGCATTTATAACACCCATTTTCAAAACTGGACACAAATCCGACGTAGAAAACTATCGACCGATTTCAAAACTGTGTGTATTCAGTAAGGTTTTTGAAAAAATCGTATACGAACAGATGTTTCCCGCCTTGAAATCCACACTCAATATTAATCAACATGGGTTTATGAGTGGAAAATCAACAACAACTAATCTGATAGCATTTACCGAATTTTTACAAGAAAATATGGATCAGCGTATACAAGTAGATGCAATCTATACGGACTACAGTAAAGCCTTTGACTTGGTGATTCATGATATACTAATATTGAAGCTAATGCAAATCGGTGTACACGGTGACCTTCTCAGATGGCTGTCGTCCTATGTATCGAACCGTAGTCAAGCCGTAGTTGTGGGTGGCTTCAAGTCTGACTGGGTAACTGTTCCATCTGGTGTGCCCCAAGGAATATTTACTTTTATGCAGATGATATGAAAGTCTTTTTACGTGTCAAAAGTATTGCTGACTGTCAAAAAATACAAGAGGACCTTAACCGTCTTAGTTTTTACTGTTCACAGCATAACCTTAAAATAAATATAAAAAAGTGTTTCGTCGTCAATTTTACACGAAATAAAAATATCATTACCCATGAATACTCTCTAAACGACTCAATCATAATTAACAAGACAGAAGCCAAGGATTTGGGAGTGATATTGGACTCGAAGCTTCTCTTCAATACACATATCGACTCACTAACTTCAAAAAGCCTCAAAAATGTTAGGATTCATTCTTAGAACATGTAAAAATTTAATAATCTTAAAACAATGAAAATCTTGTATTTTGCTTACGTCCGTAGCTTACTGGAATACGCGTCACAAGTATGGAACCCACAATACAAAACATATGTGTACAACTTGGAACGTGTTCAAAATCGTTTCCTTCGATACCTAGATTTTCGTAGTTACCGTCCCCATGTAAATCACCAAGAGTCGGCCGCATTCTTTAATATCCTGTCGTTGGAAGATCGAAGAATCTCTGCTGATGTACTATTTCTGCAGAAAATTGCTAGATCCATCATTATACATATCTACTACATCTAGATCGATCCCCCCTCATGTCCTTTCCCTTTTCCTCAACCCCTTAAACATACTGATATGAAAATTTTAAAATTATGTTTCTTATTTTTATTTGATTTGTATTTCTTTTAATTTATATCTTAATTTCTTGTTTAATTTTTAAAATTAGATTCACTTACAGTATCAGTTCACCTGTATATACAAACACTAAAGTGGAAACCTATAAATGGTCATATTAATACTACTTATATAATATTTTACCTAGTATGTATGTAAACTGTTGGTCTCCCAAACAAAATAAAAATAAAAAATAAAATAAAAATAAATATTTTACGTCTATGTAGTTTATTTTATCAAAATAGTTTATTTATCGAATTATAGTATGTAGTATTAATATTATGTTTATGTATATGTCTTTCGGACACTCCCTTACAAGAAAAATAAAAAAAAAAATTCCAAGTAAAGTATCATTTTGATATCCCCTTATGAATATGCTAGAGTCAGTAAACTTTTAGTTTAGGAACTCTGTATACGAAGAATATCCAAGTCCAAGTCCTAAAAATTGTCTTCATCCCTTGCTCGCATCACTGGACTTGCCTGCCTCTCCGCCTTCGCCGCCCGCTGCCTCGCCTGCCCTCTGACTGAGAAACTGGGACTTTCACTTATTGGACCTTCTCCCTCGCCACTCAAGCCCAGTCTTCGAAGCAGACGGACCGGCAGCGCACCCAGCACTCGAAGCGGACTGGCGGCACTGTGGCCACGACACCGACAAAACAAATACTCTAATTCGAAACTCCAAACAAATACTCCGAAAAGTCGCCTTTCAAGCGCACATTCACTTGTACCCTCAGAAAAGTCATATTGGTTGAACTGGAACACGGAGCGGACGACCTGCCCTCTCTCTATTCTCAAAGACGCGGACACGAGTTTACAGATCGTGTCCCGTATATGGTCCTTCGTTCCGGGATCTCTGCTTCGCTGTTTCAGCTCACCATTTCTTCACGCCATCATCTTCACGCCTTCATCATCACGTCTTCACGTCCGCCATCTGTGGAGAGATTCCAGAAGCTCCGCCACTGCGCCTCCGCTAACCGCTGGCGGCGCCATCTGTGGAGAGATTCTGGAAGCTCCGCCTGCGTCTCCGCTAACCGCTGGCGGCGCCATCTGTGGAGAGATTTTGAAAGCTCCGCCTGCGTCTCCGCTAAGCAATTTCAGAAGCTTCGCCTGCTTCTCCGCTTAGCAATTCCGGAAGCTGCTCGCCATCCACCGCGAGCCTGAGGCTCGCCTGCCAGCGTGCCCGCCTGCCGCGTGCCCTATCTGCACGCCATCCACCGCGTGCCCGCCTGCCAGCGTGCCCTATCTGCACGCCATCCACCGCGTGCCTGAGGCCCGCCTGCCAGCGTGCCCGCCTGCCAGCGTGCCCGCCTGCCGCGTGCCCTTTCTGCACGCCATCCACCGCGTGCCTGAGGCCCGCCTGCTAGCGTACATATATATTTTTTGTTCCAGGCGCCTGAAATCCTGCAATCCACTTTCCGCACAGCACTGCTGTGTGGTTACTGTCTGCCTTTAGGCGCCTGAAGCCCGTTTTCTGCACGCCACTGCTGCGTGCCCACTGTCCGCACCGCGTGCCCATTGCCGCGTGCCCACTGCTTGCACGCCACTGCTGCGTGCCCACTGTTTGCACCGCGTGCCCATTGCCGCGTGCCCTCTACTTGCACGCCACTGCTGCGTGCCCACTGTTTGCACCGCGTGCCCATTGCCGCGTGCCCGCTGTTTCTCCTGAGCCATGTCACCGTCACTGCGCAGCGGCCGGGGGGGCGCCTCAGACTCCTCTGGTTCTTCCCAGCCGCCGGCCGAGCCTACTCCGCCTGCCCCGGCCCCCCTCGCCGCGGACCCTGAGGGCCCACTCGCCCCGGCCCCCCAGGTGAATGTTGTTCAGATTTTACCTATCACGAGCCCGCAGTCTTCCGATGCGGAAGACGATGCCACGCCATCCACGTCCACAGAGGACACCATCCGCCATCTGCGGCGCTATACGCTACGGCGGGCCGGCTATGTGAATAAAAATATAACGGACAGGAGAAATAATAAACGTGACAACTGTGCCCAGTGCGGGGAGGGCCACCATACTCGCGAGTGTCCCGCTTTCGCCGCGAAAAGCGTTTCCCTGCGCTGGGAAACAGTCCGAGTGGGCAACTTGTGCCGAAAGTGCCTGGAGCGCCACCATTCGCGGGACTGCAAGTGGAAAGTGTGGTGCGGTGTGGGGGAGTGCCGTAGCCCCCACCATCGTCTGTACAATACTGAGAGCCACTGCCACTGTGGATGGAACATTGTATAACAATACAATATGTGTCCCGTTCATGGCTCCTACACAACGTGGGAAATCAATTATACTAAAAACTACAGCCATTTCTCAGCAGCAGTAAGAAAAATTTAGCACTAGGTGGCAGCAATGGAGAGGAATTCTTGGATGAAAATTTAACTAATGCAAACCACAAAGTAGCGATTCCACAAACGAACAGTTTTCAGAAGTTGTTGACTAAACTTATAGCCAGCAAATTGCGAAAAATCATGCCTCTCGCCGATCTAATAACCAAGTGATTCCATCGCCAACACTTACTCTAGTGTATCGGACGTGAAGAGCTATATTTAGTACCGCTGAGGAGTTAAAGCCAAAATTTCCGGCCCCTACTAAATCAGCTTCAACCTGAGACTTCTCCTCCCTCTGGACTTGCCCGCCTCTTCGTCTTCGCTGCCTCGCCTGCCTGCTGACTTGAAACCTGGAGTTATCATTTCTACACCTTGGCCCTCTCCTCTACCAAACGACTCCAGCCTTCACAGCGGAAGGACCGGCAGCGACCACCAGACTGGCGGGACAACTACTCCAAATCGAAACAAACAAATACTCATAAGTCGCCTTTCAAGCGCACAAATTCGAAATTGGTCCCCGTGTACAGAAACAAGCCGAAGCAGGGCCAGCACACACTCTCTTCTGACGCGGACGTGTATTTACAGCACACGTCCCGTACATCTAGTTGGTTCAACCCAAAGATCGGTCGATGCAAATCCTCTCCCACAGTACATTATTCAAAGTCGACCTACTTCTCACCAGGATGTTTATTGTACTATTCAATCCCCACAATATGATACTAAAAATGGATCCTCTTCATCCCAGTCTCCATATGCCAGTTCTACACAACAACTCTTTGTTTAACCTGGACCATTTTTTTACACTATGGTGATTGCGTACGACAGGGCAGTACTAATTAGTTTAAAAGATACAAGTGTAGTATTGCACCTTTTGGTAACTGCAAAAATGACTACTATAACGTAAATCGTACCATTTAGAGGCTGTCGGGGAGGGCGTAACAGCCGTAAAATAATATTAGGAGAAAATGCCGCAGTAATCCACGATTCTGACCACGTACATAAAACTACAATAGACGTATCTATACGACGCCACGCTAATTCACAAAACCGCCACCTCGCAGTGGCAAATTGGAACTTACGCTTTGTTAACAACAAGGTCGATGATGTTCATGATATTATTACCCAGAAGAAGTTAAACATCTTAGCAATCACTGAGACATGGCATAAAAACATTGACTCCACCTCTATAAAAAGCTGTGGGCTCTTAGCTAAACTGTTGTAGATACGGATATCACCAGAGGACCCAGAAGTGACCAAATCTCTTTTGTGAATCACGGAGGGATTGCTATTATTGTCCGTCATCTACGCATATGCAAGATAAGCATTGGAGATTACCACACGTTTGAATCTTTTGGGTGTTGCATTTTTTCAGCAGGAGCGTATTTCACTCTTATTAAAATCTATCGCCAAGGGTCGAAGAGAACCACTGGAGAATTTATGAAGATTTTCCCGCACTCTTGGGCGGGTTAGTGCTCTACCTGGTTCCCTTATTATAACTGGGAACTTCAATATTAGACTGGAAAGGAAAACAGACAGTAACACGATTAAATTTATTGATGTACTGGATTGCTACGGATGCAAGCAATGAGTCAATATTCCGACTCACGACGCAGGTGGACTACTATATGTTTTTATATCAAGGAATACCGACCCACCGCTCATAAGTTTCTCAGATTTATTAATTATAAGTTATGTATCCCAATCGTTGACCTTGATTACGAATTTTTAATGAACTTGCTTAACCTCACTGATTTATCATCAAGACGCACAGTGAGCGATTTAATATTTCTCTTTAAAATAGCGAATGGCAGATTGGACGCCCCGGATCTAACGAGCCTTATTACCTTGCGAGTACCTACCCGTGATACACGGCAGGCGGCTCTATATTATGTTTCTACGTCTACAAACAATTATTTTGATAATTCGCCCATTTAAAGGCTGCATAGACTTGGTAATAAATATGGTTCAATAGATGTTTACCGTTACAACACTGTTTCCAAATTAAAATCTAGCTTACTTGAATGTATTCAATAGAACTCAAAGGTTATTGTTAGTAATAGTTATAATTATAAAACCTACGCTATATTTATATACTTGCAGTTAAATACTAACTTTTCTCTTAATGTTATATTCTACCCATCTATTGTACTCCTTTATTTAAATAAATGTATTTATGTAAAAGCCTTAAAGGCGTTAATAAAATAAATAAATAAAAATAACTGAAGTCGTCGACGTAGGACTCTCAGACCATAGGCTCGTGCTTACGGAAGAAGATTTCAATCCTTCTAAACCCGTATAAAAAACGAAGGCGGCAAGGGCATGGCGAAAATTTAATAATAACAACTTCAAAGAAGATCTTAGGTCATCCGTTATCTCAACATATGATTTAAAAACTTCTGTTGATTCGGTATCAGACCTAGTAGAAGTTTACATAACAGTACCTGGCCGATAAAAATACTAATTTACGTATTTAAAAAATATAGTTATTTAACCGTCCTGGAAAATAATGATAGTTTTACTTCGAAGTTCAGTTATAATGACGAATATGATTGTATCGATAATAGTGATGATGAGGACCTTATTGATTGCAATGACAATGATAATGTGATAGTGAAGAAGTCGGTAACAATCC
>JAGWCC010001474.1:0-24603 GCA_022651775.1 Drusus annulatus | reverse complement strand
TCACAGATCTCTAAGGATGTCTTTATTATATTTTATTACGACAAAAATGACACCAGAAATATAATTATACTAGTTTATATATCATGGATTTTCCAAGTATAAATGGTAGTAATGTAATTATATTAAAATGAACATCAATCTGAATTCTGTATCAATAAAAAATGTATAGTTGTAAGACGACACATTGTTATTCTGAATCCATTATCTAAACACTTCTGTTCCGGAGGGGGTGTCCTAATGTCACCCCAAACGAGAGTTTAATGCGATATCTTAGATAAAGATTACTGAAATATCATGAATATACTTCTCTCTAAGTATTACCAAAAACAAATTACCTAAGATTATGTCATGAAAACGCTTTAATGAGCAATATCAAATGGGGTAACCACGTCACCCCCCTTCGGATTTTACGTCAAATTTTTATTTTCTGGTACAGAAAAGTCAACCATGCAATAGCATTTCCTGAAAACCTTGTTATTTTATATTTATTTTAAATTTGTTAAATTATGAATTAAAATGTACAATTATTTATACTGGTGCATATCTAGAAGACACGGCAAAGGCGTGCCCAACATTTCTACTCATGAGTTTGATTATGGTTGACATTTGTGGAATGAGATCTTCTCAAGAAGTTTTTGTGTTCAACAGCTAAGTTGTAGAATGATTTGTTAGTTTTCATGTTTATTTAGAGTCACTAAAAGATCCTCCACATGCATCCCCACGATGGCATAGGGCCTTCAATTCCCCCAGGGCCTCCTGTGTGGTGTTAATCAAATCGGTGAAAAGAAAAAAAAACCCTTTGGGTTGAAAATGTATCTACCCTATTGTTTTCACTCAAAACAGTATGAAGTAAAGACTGAAATTGTTTTTAAATTTCACCATTTATTATTCATTAACATTTTTTTTGCAGCTTCCAGTTCAGATGATGACAGTGTAGTAGCGGAGTGTGCCGGCCCCCTGCCCCCGCCCTCAGATTCGTCCGGCTCGCCCCCGCCCCCGCTAGCCCCTCCGCCCCCCGCGCCCGCCCCTCGCCGCCCCCCGCCCCCCCGCTCCAAGCATCACCGCGAGATTGCTGACCTGGCCGACGTCATGAACAGCATGCGGCCATGTGAGTTCATCTTTATAGTTTGAAAAACTTCCACTGCCGAACAACTATCTTCTTATATTACCTTAACTTCCTACCAAAGGATATTCCTTTGGTAGGAAGGTAAGGGGCTTAAAACGATTCTTAAAATTCGAACAAAATAACCTTCTTCTTATGCTGGTGGCGATAAAATTGATTCAGTTTAACGCCTACTGCCTGTTTTGATTTATATAAAAAAAACATTGGCGAAAAGCATGTTTTATTTTATTTTGTGGAACTCTGGCACAATTTTTTTTAGGTTTTCCGATCATACTATAAAGAACTTAATTTGCCACATTATACAATACAACCAATTCCTAAAAAAGGTTCATAAAAAGGATATTTGGGGCTTAAAAAAATTTTTATAGGCATTATTTCTGTTTACAAACGAAATAAGCCCCTTTACCTTCCTACCACAGATTTTATTTTACGCTTTGCAGTTGAAAACTATCTGCTAGTTAGCAAATCTCAGACCCTGTCATTAGTTGTCTTTTATGAAAAACGGTAAACAACAAATATAATCCAGTCACCTAAAGAATTTTACGTCAATGTATTTCTGCATAGGAAAAAACCATTTTCTTAATATCATCCCTGTACATCCAAAGTTTGTTAACATTTAAAAGGAATTGCAGTCTGTCTCCTTTGTTTTCATTAAGTGACTCTCTATTCAAAGAATATCCATTGCGTAAGAAAATTGGTACTTGCATAGTTAAAATGATGCTTATTTCAGGGGGGCAAGGTCCAGACGTGACACACACACACACGCACACAGACCGAGTGAACCGATGTTCCAGAACGGGCTCCGACGACAATGGTACCGCCCGGTGGAAAGTTTCCGCCAAGATACAGCAGCTCTTAAACACACTTAAGAGACCCAAACGAAGGCCTCTCCCAGAGTTCTACGAAGATGACGATATTGAACTGGAAATCGCTGCTAATCCTAAAGATCCAAATGCACCTAAACCGGAAGGAGGCATCATGACTCCTGCAGTGGGAGAGCAGCTGGTAGTACCCTCAGGGCTACCGAGGAATTTGGAAGCAGCAATTCAAAGATATGGGTCTGCTTCATTCAAAGCGCCTGTCGCTACTGTCCTCGATCCTAATGGAAAGATGAGCAACTCCTTGACCCACGGTAAGTCCATTACCTCTATCACCTTTTTAATTATTTTCTCTCTCCTAATTCTAATCAAATTAGACTAAATTAAACAAATATCTTGTTTCGAACCACAAAATTTGCATAAAACAAAGTGTTTGTGTCATTTAGTCTAATTATGGTAACCACAATGTTACTACTTTTCGCAAACATCTAATTATTATGAAAATAATAGATTTTACCGTGCAGACCAATGTTTCAGTCTAGAATCTTTTGACAGATTATATATGATTTGTATAGAATGTATTTATAACATAATAGTGTTTTTTCTTAACTTCCAGGTAAACTGCTGAGCCGCTCCCAGAAAATAGCCTATGCGCTACTCAACAAGACCTTCTGGAAGGGCAGTGAGTGCCCGTTGAAGGCTGGCGAGCGCATCGCCCTGGTGTACCCCAATAATGACCCCATCAACTTCATGTGCGCCTGGTATGGCTGCCTGCAAGCCGGAGTGGTCCCGGTGGCCGTGGAGGTCCCGCTTGACCGAAGGGATGCGGGATCGCAGCAGATTGGGTTCCTGCTCGGATCCACGGGGATACATGTCGCTCTCACTTCTGAGGCTTGTTACAAAGGTAGAATTTGTTTTTATCGAATTTATTCAAAACTTATATTTATATCGATGAGCCATATATAAAGAATTTTATTTGCAGAACGCAGTCTCAGCTGTAATTTTTTTCCATGATATATCTTAACATTTCCTAACAAATTGATTCTAAAACCAGATTAGCATAAAATGTTAATGTTTGTTCAAGATAATTTATGATAAAATTATGTATATAAAAATCCTTCAAAGCTGCTGCAATGCAACTGATTTCCAGATAACCTACTTACATAGCTATTTTAATAGATTTTCATTAATTTTTAGCTTGTTGACTTTTTTTGTCATTATGCAATCTGGTACTCTTACCTTAAGAGTTACCTTTGAACAGAAGCTATTGTGATCTAATTTACCGTGTCTTCAAATACACAGATCTTCAGTATTGTCTTGCAGTAACTACTATTATCTCAAATGGCTGTTTTTCTTCAGAAGACTGTCTCTAAACGAAAGATCTCTCTTTTGCTTTTATAAGCACCAAGTTTGCCATATGGTTTATGTGTAGATATTTTGAAATATCATGTATCTTGTTCAGAATATGGGCCCACTTTCAAAGTTCTTCTTACTTACAATTGATTAGTGTCCTAATGTGGTGAATATAATTTTAGGACTGCCCAAATCCTCAACCGGCGATGTGGTGGGCTTCAAGGGGTGGCCACGCCTGCAGTGGACGATAGCGGAGCACCTAGCACGGGCCCCCAGAGACTAGCTACCTCCAGCTCTACTGTCGGATGACACACCCGCCTACATTGAATACACCTCAGATGGGGATGGTTCAGGTAAATGGTTTATATTTATCTTATTTGTGTAAACTTGTGTCTTTCACACATTAAACCCTCTTTAAACTTATCAACTGTACAAAGTATATTATAATGCATTAGAAATAAAATTATTATTTCTCCTCACATTAGTAATCACTAGCGATGGTAAATCATTCATAATTTCTTGAAGTTTCACACACGCTTCACAAGAGGCTCGGAAGTGCTCACTTTGAACACTCCAGCACTATTGGCGCGTACCGGTTCATTAGTTCAAACCTGTCTTAACTTCGGCCCCAAAACATAATATCTACAGTTTTTAGTTATTATTATCTCCTTCGTTTATTCATTCGGCGTGTACATTGTTAAAGCAAAGTTTAAATTTTTTTGTTAAATAAATCTTTTGATGGTGGTCATTTTCAATGTTGGTGTTAATTGCTATAATATTTATGTGATCGTTTTAGAGCAGCTTTTTAAATCATATTATTAAAAAATAATCTTTACCATATTATGATTTGTGTTTCAAACCAAAAATCAAATAATTCGGCAAACGAAAAAATTCAAATTATACCTAAATCAAGTAATATAATGAATTTTATAATTTCCAGTGATGGGAGTGACAGTGTCGCGCGCCGCCATGTTGGCGCACTGTCGAGCCCTGACAGCCGCCTGTGCCTACACGGAGGGCGAGGTCATGGTTTGCGTGCTGGACTTCAAACGTGAGGTCGGCCTTTGGCGCGGGGTACTGACAAGCGTGCTTAATGGCATGCACGTTATCTTCATCCCGTACCAGCTCATGAAAGTCAACCCCGCGTCCTGGATGCACATGATCACCAAATACAGGTCAGCATTGTGCATTTTTCACAAATTTATGAATATACCAAAGAATAATAACTGATTTTCGACATTACACATAATTTCAACAGAAAAATTCGAACAAATAACTATATAAAGTGACTTGTTTACTAAGCTTAGGGTGTTTCGACCTCTGTCGCAAATTAGCAATGATTGATAAATTGATTGAGTCAGGGCCATTTAAATTGTTTGGCATTTGAACAGTCCCCGTTAAACAGAGATCGTCGAGATTGCCACAGAACCCTCAGCGGGGTAGGATCACATAATATCACCGATTGAGATTGTAGATTAACACTAATTGTTCAATTATTTGGCTATGTATCGCTAATTATGATGTGGAAGTGATTCATGGATACATGAACCTGATGTTTGTGATTTAGGGCCAGCATAGCGGTAGTGAAGTCCCGCGACCTCCACTGGGGCCTGCTGGCCACCAAAGACCACAAGGACATTTCACTGAGCTCACTCCGACTGCTCCTGGTTGCCGATGGAGCTAATCCGTGGTCGCTTTCCTCGTGTGATCAGTTCCTTTCAGTGTTTCAATCCAAAGGTTTGTACTCATTGTTTATTTTCTACACAGCTACTAGCTTCTAGCAGCGAAACTCTAAATTCTTCTAGAAACAGCAAATGGACATGCAGAAGTCCAAACATTTTGACATTTTTGATTTGGGATAGTGATTGATTGCTATATTGCCTTTAGCATTGTCATTTCAGACCAATTAGAGGGGGGAAATATCTTTGCAAACCATACTTACAATTCTAACAGATGTAATAACTTTATGACAACGGTATTCTTTGGTATCTTCTGTACAATTGAATAATATTTTTGCCTACAACATTAGCCAAAGTATTTACTTAGTTTGCAACTAATATAATATATTTTAAATTTTAATTTTGTAACTGATAATTCGTAGTGGAATTCCATTATACTAAGTAAAAATAAGTTATAAAGGTTTTTTAATCAGAAATTCATATTATATAATATATTTGTGCATAGTTGTCCAGAGTGGAATATAGTTTAAGTATCTTCCTGATAAGAGACCACCGTTCGGAATTGAAACACAGATTAAACTGTATTTTACTATATTTGATGACCAGACTTATATAGCCAGGTTCTTGGAACATTTGTCTGTCTTCTTTCCCTCCATCATTTAGTTCAGCCTCACAACAGTTCCAGTTTTCTCTTGTGTGATAAAACAACTAAATTGTGTACAATTCCAGGTCTGAAGCCAGAAGTGGTCTGCCCATGTGCGTGTTCCAGCGAGGCCTTGACCGTGTGTGTACGCCGTGCTGGCCGGCCTAACGGGTCCACCGGCCAGCGGGGGTGCTGTCCATGGCTGGCCTGTCTCACGGCGTGGTCAGGGTGGACCAGGAGAACTCCCTGACATCACTGACACTGCAGGACTGCGGGCAGGTCATGCCAGGATGTGAGTCTCTTTTTTATAAAGCAAATCTGTAGCTTGAATTGAAAACTCCTAAGACGATGCATGTTATAACCATGTATGAAAGTATTACAAATTAAGACATCTAAGAGGACAAGGCATATTGATATTTATGTACTAACTAATAACTACTGTGAAAAATCAAGGAACTTGACTTGCCAAGAAAAAAGTATTAGTTCCATTTAAAATATAGAATAATGTCTGCTAAAATTGATTATAGGTAGGAACTTTATTAAGTAGATAGGAATTTAAAAGATAATTTTTTAAATTTGATAATTTCAATTAACACTAGTTCCAAATTTGAAAAGTTCACACTTGTGTATACGCACAAATGAAATTATTTATAGTTAATAAATGATTACAAATGAAGATATCTGATAAAAACAAAGACATATTGATTTAGTATACAACATACAGGTAGTCAAAAATATTGGATGCTTTTTTTTATTTTAGGTCTTGGTTTATTTTTTAATTATTTTGAAATTAGCCATTATTCATTTTGAACATCTGCAAAGGTTTACCCCATAATGAGGGCATTCAAAACTGAAGGTAAAAGTTTTGCCAATGTGCTTGTATTAGAAGTATTTATTAGTATTACAATCAACAGTATTTTGAACTCTATAAAACGGCATTGTTAATAATAATTCAACAACATTATCCATATTTTTCCATAAAAAGATTGTTTACCAGTGCCTTCACCCTGCTTTATAGGTTGCACAATTAGAGTTGACATGAAAAATACATACTTATAATGTGTGTATTGGTACATATGTATACACGTTTGACAGCAAAATCACTAAGAAACAGTTTTTGTCTTGCTTATGCCTACTTATTGTTTTTAGCGAAAAAGGGACAGCAAATGTATACAACGATTGATTTTGGAAATTAGAAAAGTTTTTACATTGTGTTCTTTTTCTTAATTACTACTACTTTTAATAACTTTTCAAAGTTTCACTGAAATATTCTTTTCTGAAGTCAAACAACAAGTTTGTAACATGCTATATGGAAGCAATTCATCTGTGTGATTACTGTATTCGACTCAACATTTGCTGCAATATCTTTTTCAATATGTATGAAGAAACTTATTTTCTATTTGATTTTTAAAAGTAAATTATTAATTTACTCAAATTTCAATCACTTTACCTACTCTTATTCGACAATTAACAACTGCAAAGTTTCTTCGAAACAACTCCAAAACCTAAACAACAATAATGTCTGATTACAGCTGCAATAACCGTTGTCCGCATGGAAGGAAATCCTCAGCTGTGTCGCACAGATGAAGTGGGTGAGATCTGCGTGCTATCTGGGGGTACAGGAACAGGCTACTGGGGCCTTCCAGGGCTCACGGCTTCTGTATTCACACTGAAACCCTTGTCGCCTGAGGGGGCTCCCGTAGGAGAGCAAACCTACACCAGGACAGGATTGTTGGGCTTCTTAGGGCCAGGAGGTAGGCATTTTAGTTTTTACGTTCAATGTTGATTCATTTCATGATCACATCAGTTCTATCCAAGGTGATGGAATGTGTGATCAACGACAAACTGCTCAAATTCCTCAAGAAGAACAAAATTATTAACGACCGTCAGTACGGATTTCTCGGCAGAACCGGTCCTGCGGTTATCTTCTCGCGTATGTGACGCTTGTTTTGGGGTGGTGCTTGAAATGTTTTGGTGAGTCCCAAACGGTTGCACTGGACTTTTCTAAGGTAAAAAGAGGGAATCATTTCCATCAGGGCCTCCTGTGTGGAGTTAATGTAAAAAAGAAAAAAAATCTTTCTGTTAGATAATAAAATATTTTATAAATTCTTTTCTAGTTTACTGAAAGTCCAATAATTTATTTCTAGTCATTCGTATTTATAATTGCAGGATTTATCATTCCAAATACCTTTCTTAAGGGTTCATTTATTATTTCCATTAAATGTAAAAAATCCGTTTTCAAATTTGTTTGTTAACCCTTACAGGTCTGGTGTTTATCTGTGGCTCCCGCGACGGTCTGATGACTGTGACTGGCCGCAAGCACAATATGGACGATATTATCGCCACGGTTCTTGCTGTCGAGCCCATGAAGTTCATCTACCGCGGCCGCATTGCAGTCTTCAGCATCCGGGTTCTGCGAGATGACCGAATATGCGTCATCGCCGAGCAGAGGCCCGACTGCAGTGAGGAAGAGGTGAAACTGTCTATTCCATCGCTTTACTCTCCTAAAATGTGATTTGAATTAATCTTAAAATTCTTAAGTTATGAACACATAAAATGTGTCTTACCCTCTAGCTGTTACTTATAAAGTAATCTAAGAGATTATTTCAATTAGTTTGAAGCGTCTCTGGGGTGATTATTTAATGCATCTTTGGGTTGTTTCAAGTCAAATTGTTTTTACGTGATTTGCCATTATAGAGTTTTGTTTATTATATGATTAAAACACATTTTAGGAGAGTTTTTCTTAAATATTTATTTTATGATTTTGCTGAAAATTTTGTATATTATTTTATAGCATGTATAATGCGGAAATGTGATGTGTTTTGCTACATCAAAGCGCTTTTTTATTTTAAATAATATTGTTAGATACTTGGACTAAAAAAAATATTTCTTAGCGAAGAAATTTTTTTTTCGTCCATTTATTTTTATTTAATTTTACTTTAATTTATTCTTTCAGTAAGGCTAGAAGAAATTTTAAACCTTTTGCCAGTGGTTGAGAAGTTTTATTATCCCCATTTTGAATACAGAGCTAATTTAATCAATTTGTTATTCTTTTTGGTTTGCAAATAGAATCATATAGATTCACCAAAACAAGTGTATTATGCAATGCACATACTCATACTTTAATGAGGCGTAATGTATTTATAGAATTGATAATTGATTATTCAAATATTCAAACCATTTATAAGTGTGAATGAATTGCTGTTATCAATTAATTAGTTAATTAGGTGTTATTAATTAATTAAGTGGTGCTTGAGATATAGCTTCATAAGCGAATACCGATGTTGTAAGACAATGAACAATTTGGTGAGACGATGGTCAATAAGCAAAGCGATGTTAATTGCGGCGATGAAAATGTATGAAATGACAATAGACTTTACCATCATGTTCCCCTTTGCATCTCAGTCATTCCAGTGGATGTCAAGAGTTCTGCAGGCGGTGGATTCCATCCACCAGGTGGGGATTTACTGCCTGGCGCTGGTGCAGCCCAATTACCTGCCCAAGACTCCTCTGGGAGGCATCCACCTGTCAGAGTGCAAGCGCCGCTTCATGGAGGGAACCCTCCACCCCGCCAATGTTCTGCTCTGCCCCCACACCTGCGTCACCAACCTGCCCAAGCCCCGCGAGATACATTCAGGTTGGTCCCGCTGCCTTATCTCACAACGCTATATCTTCTCATTTTATGTGGTTCTGGCAATTGTTTGCTGTTACAAGGCGAAATTGTGATTGATGGAATAATATTCTTGCAAGAATTAAAAACGTAAGATTTATGATATTTTAAACTTGGATTGGATTTCTTCAGCTATTTGGAGAAGATCATAAAAATGTCTGTTTTCTCCGGGCTTTGTTTATTTATGGTGGCGCATCAGAAACAAACAAATAATCTAATTATGTCATAATTGAGGAAATGTGTTTTAAGATATTCATTCACAAAGAGAGCAATTTGTTTAATTTTGCGATTTACTTAAAATCAATTTATGTTTGGCTGAATTAAGGGTAATTGATAAATTATGCATTCATGGCTAAACAGGGCTGGATTCTAATATCTAGTTACTTATAAAAAATATAAATTATATATGCACATTCCATCACTATGTGCAAATTCTAATTAAATAGTGTTTCTTTTTTAGTTTGTGTAAAGTATGTTGCTAATAAAATGAGAGGATTTATAAAGCTTTTTACTTTTATGTAGACTAATTACCTTTAATTCAATGTGAGAATCGTGTGGCAATAATGGTTAATGTTCATAAAAATCTAATAAAATTGTTGCAAATGCACTTTTCCGTCACTTGTTCATATTTACAATAATTCATCACATATCTATGAAAGGAGTCCGTATGCTGCAGTGTTTTAATATGTTTTTAGTAAAAACTTGTATGACATGTTCTGACTCGCCCACCATTATGTTCTCAAGAAAAGCTTTGTACACACATTTCATAATTTATTTGTTTTTTATATTTTCCCAATTATGCTCTCATCTGTTACTTCTCATTTTACTATGTGGCTATTAAGATTGATTTTAACCCAACAACAAATTAGATTTAAATGATTTTTATTTTTAGTCAATTTATAAATAATAAAACACACTTGCTTTTGAACTCTATGAATTTTACTAAGATTCTTTCCTTCGTTTTTTGAGACACTTCCCACAATTTTAGTTTTTGACTTCTAGCACTCATAATGTCTATTTTACAATCCTCTACTTTTGTAAATAAGTACTATAATTTTCTTCTTACCTAGACATTTCACAAAATCATCCATAAATGCGGGATGATCAACTCTCTGCACGCGGTCAGCCTATATAAAATATAATTTGGCATGCATAAAAAAATCAATAGTTTCATCATAACTTAACTTATAAATTCAATAAAACTCTTCTAGATAATTTGATTTTACCTTTAATGTTAAGTTAACAAGTCATTTTAAGAAGGGTTTTAAACCATTTTCCTTAATGTTTTTATAAAATGAACAATTTTTTTCTAAAAATACATAAATTTAACTGTAACTGTTTATTTTGTAATTATTCTTCGTAAAATTAATTCTTTAAAATGTTATGCTTGAATTACATCATTTATAACTATAGTTTATGAAATGTAAATCTAATAATGCACTGTAATTATTAATACCAAATAATTAATGCTATTTTTTGAGTTTTTACGCACCTTTTTTTCTCTGAAGCCAACTTGACTAAGTGCGGTGAGAAGATCATCCTTTAGATATCATTAGATTTTTATTATTTTTCCTATCAACATTGCGCCACAACAGTAATAGAAGAGGTAACTGAATAGCTTCATTATTGTCCAAAATTATTTACGTAACTTGATCAAATTTGTTTGGTTCTAGATTTTTTGCCATTCCAATTTAAACTCAGGTCGAGAAAGTATTTTTGAATTCATGATTTTCCAATCTAACGACTATAAATGCTTTTCATTAAAGTGCCTATGTCTTCGCTAGTAAAATCTTCTTTGAGCACATTTTCAATTGGACAGTTATGGAAATGACTATTTTCTGGACCATCAACAGTTTTAACATTTTGGAATGATGGTTTTTGAATACAATCATTTTATTACAATGAAATTTCTTGAAATACATTCCCCTATTTGTCACAATTGCTTTTGTCAAACAATAATATAATAGCAATCAAATTAATTTAAATGTAGACTGCTGCATTGTAATAATAAATGTATTTAAGAATCATTCTATAGAATAACATAAAAAGATGGATTTCCATCAACATTTGGCTGTAGATTCACTAAACAGATAACGTAGTCTAGTACTATGGAGTCCGGTAGCCAGCTTGCTGGCTGCACAATTTGTCAGTTACCTCTGTTGTGGCAATGTTTACCTGTGTGTTGTGTGGTGTGACACCGACAACAGGCGAGTGTGTTGCAGACGTGGGTCCGGCCTCGGTGATCGTGGGCAACTTGGTGCAGGGCAACCGGCTAGCCTCGGCGCAGGGCAGGGACATGGGACACACCGACGACTCGGACGCCGCCAGGAAGGTAAGTGCCGCTCATCTGTTGATTAGGGAATAGGCATCCTTTACTGAATATAAACAAAGAGGGGATTTGGCTGACAATGTCACTAAACTTTTGAGTTGAAACCCAGGGCTAGTCAAGATGACCAGTCTTGGGGCCATTCATCTTGCAAAGGTGAATCTTTTGTTTTCATCATTGCAACCAAATATGTGTTTTCATGGATAGCAATGCATAACACAATATCTATTGACATTATTCTTCTTGTACTGCCATCTCCTGGTGGAGGTCGGTGACAACCACTTTGAGGGTATTATGGTCATCTGACGCATGAAAGAGAGAAGGGGAAACCATCCCGGTTCAATTTCCATCTTTCAATACTTTTTACCCCATCCTTTCATAATAAGACCGAGATGGTATATTTAATTTCTAAGAATTGCTAACATGCTGAATATGACATAACACTTCCTCGTTAGTTATCTGTTCCATCTGGAATATCAGCTTTACATATCATATGCACACTTGACATAAACACTTTTCGAGATGTCATTTTGGAATTTTACAAATGCTCTAACGCTTGTATAATCCTGTTTTATTGACACTTTTAGATTTGTATATTTATTAGTAGCAAAAACGTTATCCTTATAAATTAAAGGTGTTATTTAATGACATTTTGTTTTCGTATCCCACAGTACCAATTTATCTCGGAGATCCTAAGGTGGAGAGCCCAGAGCACGTCGGACCACATTATCTTCACGCTTCTCAATTCAAAGGGAGCAGTAGCCAAAGTGCTCTCCTGCTTAGAGTTACATAAAAAAGCAGAACGTATTGGAAATCTTCTGCTCGAGAAAGGAAGAGTTAACACGGGTGAACACGTGGCTCTAATCTTTCCACCCGGCTTAGAATTGATTTGCGCTTTCTACGGGTGCCTTTACGTGGGAGCTGTTCCAGTCACCATTCGACCACCTCACCCGCAGAACCTTCAGACTACCCTTCCCACTGTCAGAATGATAGTGGATGTCAGTAAGTCTGCACTCGTCCTGTCCAACCAGAACGTCATCAAACTACTTAAATCTAAAGAAGCCAGTAATGTGGTCGATATTAAATCGTGGCCCATGATCCTGGATACAGATGATATGCCTAAGAAGAAGTTACCCATAATGTATCGTGCTCCCACAGCGGAGATGTTGGCCTACCTAGATTTCAGTGTATCCACAACAGGAATGTTGGCAGGGATTAAGATGTCCCATGCGGCCGTAACCTCTCTGTGCCGATCTATGAAACTAGCCTGCGAGTTGTACCCTTCTCGGCACATAGCCCTTTGCTTGGATCCCTATTGCGGCCTCGGCTTTGCTCTGTGGTGTTTAAGTAGCATTTATTCTGGTCATCATTCTATCCTTATTCCACCATCAGAAGTTGAGGTGAATCCTGCGTTGTGGCTAAGTGCAGTATCTCAGTATAGAGTAAGAGACACATTTTGTTCATACGGCGTAATGGAGTTATGCACAAAAGGACTAGGAAGCTCAGTAGATCAACTGAAGGCGAGAGGAGTAAATTTAGGTTGTGTCAGAACATGTGTTGCTGTAGCTGAAGAGAGGCCCAGAATTAACCTGACAGCATCCTTCTCTAAACTATTTTCCGCCTTGGGATTGAGTCCCAGAGCAGTCTCCACATCTTTTGGATGTAGAGTGAATATAGCCATTTGTTTACAAGGAGCATCTAGCCCGGAGCCGTCCACTGTCTATGTGGATCTCCGCGCGTTACGCAACGACCGAGTATCTCTTGTGGAAAGAGGAAGCCCACACTCGCTGTGTTTGATGGAATCAGGAAAGTTATTGCCCGGGGTCAAAGTCATTATCGCTAACCCAGAAACCAAGGGTCAGTGTGGAGACTCGCATTTAGGAGAGGTTTGGGTGCAATCACCTCACAATGCTAGCGGATACTTCACTATATATGGGGATGAGAGTGATTACGCCGATCACTTCAACGCCAAATTAGTAACTGGCAATACAGGCGAAGTTTACGCCAGGACAGGGTACTTAGGTTTCCTGAGGCGCACTGAAGGGGCTCCTCGTGGCACAGAAGAAGGTGGAAGTGATGTGGAGCCTGACACGGGTGACCAGCATGATGCGGTGTTCGTAGTTGGAGCACTTGACGAGACTGTCATCATGCGCGGAATGCGATATCACCCCATTGATATTGAAAACTCTGTCATGCGCTGTCACAAGAAGATTGCAGAATGGTTAGTATCCTTTGACTTTATTCCTTATTTTTTAAATGAAATCAAGAGAACATTACAACCGTCGACAAAATAGTAAGAAACAAATCGTTTAGTATAATTATGCTGTGTTTGTTTTATTTCCAGTGCTGTGTTTACATGGACAAATCTCCTGGTGGTGGTGGCAGAGCTGGATGGCAGTGACAGTGAGGCCCTAAACCTGGTCCCGTTGGTGACTAATGCGGTGCTGGAGGAGCACCACCTGGTAGTGGGCGTGGTGGTGGTGGTGGATCCGGGGGTGGTCCCTATCAACTCTCGCGGAGAGAAGCAGCGCATGCACCTGAGGGATGGCTTTCTCTCAGACCAGATAGATGCCATCTACATTGCATACAACATGTGAACAAACCCAGGTGAGACCACCTATTTTCAATCAGTCAACACTTTACATATCAGGCATTTTTCAGAGATAAATATATGTATCAACAATAATGTTATTTTTTTTGCAGATCGATTTGGAGTTCCTGTAGAACAAGATGAAAACATTGAAATAATATATCATATTGTATTACAAAGTACACATTTGGTAAAACAATATGACATCGTACACTTTAGATTAATTATTTGGCTGTCATGCCATTCTTAGTGAATCTGCTTCATTTCATGTAAAGTTTAAGTGAAATGAATTCACAGAAAGATTACCGGTAAATTAAGTCACACAGTGCTCTGTTTGAGAAAATGAAGACTGTGTTTAAATAATCTGTGAAATTATTATTCTTTTATAAACATTTTTTTATAATTCATCTTTAAGTAAGTGTGTCAACAGATTTCAACGCTTAATGATAAAATTGGCTTAAAGATTTTGAAAGCAAGGAGCAGTATATTATAAAGGGTGATATTATTTCATTACCGGCAATGGGAAAATTTTATTGTGAATTTTACTTGTGGTAATTAATTTTGCACACTTATTCTCCGAAAGTAGAAAGTAGTATTTTACGACCTTACCATCTTCCTTTGGAAATAATATTTTTATTAAATATCCAGAGAGATGGGCTTTTTCATCACAATCCCTTAAGGCAGTTATCTTCAATTTAACTATCGAATTAATCGAGGAAGTCATAAAAAGTCTGTTAAAATGGCCTTCTTTTAAATATTTTTCTTTTAAGATCTTAAGCGCTGTAATAACATAAAGTTCTCCCCGGCCAAAAATACTGTCAAAAATTCAGTATTATAATATTATATTAGATTTTAAAATTTGGTAATGGTGATTGCTGACGTATATTCAAAAGTATGGCATAAAATTGCCAGTGGTTTATCAGGAAGGGTGGAGGAGAACCTATTAGCATATTATATTATACTGCTCACTGTTTTATGTTTGAATAGGAATGAAATACTGCTTGGACTGTGAATTAACTGCTATGAATTCTTTCTGTGTATATTTTCTATGTACACAAGTTTATATCTAGCTTATCCACAACACAGCTAAAAAAAGCCAACAGCTTATTTGATTAGTTTTTGTATACTTGAAATCTTGTTGGTGCACTGTTGACTACTGGATAAAGAGGGTGATTCCTCCTAGCTGCAGATTATCAAGTGTGACGGGAACATCACCAAACACCAAGGGGATACACCACCTAATTTTACTGTATCAAATTTCTCGCAGCATTAATGTGGATAGTGAATAAAATTTAATGTGTATGTATATTTTTTATTTAGGTGTCATTCCCAGATAGACTTTTCTTTTCATTTCTCAAAGAGAAATGGTTACTTCCTGTTAGCATTATAACATCACATCTATGATCAAAATATCCAAAGGAACCAACATTTTTCTATAAGATTTGAAATTAAAAAACTTTAAAACACTAGGACAAGGATTTTTGTCATCATGGATCATAAACATGTGTTTGAAATCATCCCTCTTACAATATAAGTTCTATTTAATGGATACAATAATTAGCGTAAGATTTCAGTAGTAGGTGATAAACGATCTGAAATAGTAACATGGTCCTAATGGGCCAGGCGATGAGGCCATTAGAGGTTGTGCAGAATAAATAACATGGATTATTTTTAATTGCCAAAGCGTCGCATGTGGCGTGGCTGTGTGACTAACCCCTGTGCAACGTGGATTGCATCCGTGTCACGACACTTGTGCGCACCTGTTAATGGGAATCTCTCACTCCTCACCTTGATTAGGACTGTTTACAAATCGTAGATTAATTTGTAGGTTGGTTGAAGTATTAATATTGAATTCGTGATATGTATATTTTTGAAAATATTATATTTTATTTTAATTTGCATTTTAAGTTCAGTACTATTTCACGCCGATGATGTAGGAGCATTATACAAAAAATATTTTTTTATATTATTTTTGTGTTGCCGGTTCTTCAATAGTACCTAATATAATGATGTAGTCATAAAAATAATAGCTTTTACAGTATATAACTATTCCTTACTTCTAGTAGGTATTCAAATATATGTGAACTTCGTGTAGGGTTTGGGTGACTGTATGTTTGATAACAAAACTTTTTTTACACAGCATTTACATTTATAAACAGTGGTAAAATGAATGTACCATTATTATTTGTACTTTATAGTATGGTTTCTCATCACATAAATAATTATTCACTTTCACATACATATTAATATTACTTTAAAAGGTACATTTCATAATTATGTAATTAAGCTTTCACATAGCACAAATTGCTATCAAATTTTACTAAAAGTTTTATTCACTCATATCAATAATTGTACGCACAATAGTACCAGCCTAAACACGCAGTTTAGATACATGTACGTCATTCCAATCAAAAGTAATCAAATGCTATCTGATAATGAGGTGTTCTTCTGAATTCTGTTCAACCTCCTCAATAACTGTTTCGTTGGAAGTAAAACACCCTAATGAGGTATACAACAATGGTTACATGCACAACTCGTGTATTATTGAAGAACTTAAGAGCAGTTTTGGAATGACAATATGGTTTTGTGATTTTAAATTATTCTAGACCTACGAGCACTGAACATGGGTTATTCATATTAAACGCCAGGTACCTACAACAACTACAATATTAACGCACCGGTCTCTCAGTATGTGTACTGAAAGTTCAAGCGGTGTTCTGCAATTGTAATTCTAGTTTAATTTATTGTTGTGTTGCACAAATCTCTGTGCAATAAATTTTAATAATTATTATAGCTTATGTGTTAATCATTCATAATCACTTACTTTAAATTTTTTATCCGTATACTATAAATATTTTTAAAAGATGTATAATGCCATTATAGCTTTTTATGTACAAGGCTCTAGTCTTTTCAAAATTAATGACTCAAATTTATATGAAAAATTGAAACTATGTAATAAGCAGTTAGGCGCAGTGTACTAGTATCATTACTACTAGTATTCAGTAAGTAGTCATAACATGCGGATGGAAAACAATACTAAGTTATTACACTTGAAGGTAGTTTTTATTTTTAAATTCTTTGGAATAGTAATGCATAATATAGAAAGCTCAATGTTACTTTGTAATTTGTTTTGTACATCTTGAAAATTTGTGTAGTAGCAAAAAAATGTTAAATAAATGTACATTCATGATAAACTGTTGGTGTTTTGTTATTTTTCTTTTTGTATTGTATTTATTATCTTTGGTGGTGAAACGGTAAGGATCCAGGGTTCTATACTTAAAACCCACCAACAATGTGTTGATAATAAAGTGTCTTGCAAAGCTTTCTCGCCTAGTACGCAATTGGTACCTACTGCATAGGGCGCAAGATTTTGTGGAACCGGCCCTGTAGGTACAACTGTGACATTACTGTTTGTATTTACAAGAAAACCTCATGCAATTTTATTTTTATTTGGAAGAAAATGTATTCAGCCACAAGAAAATACAATAAAACAATAAACTTTTTTTAGTGACATTAGGGAGAAAAAACCAATTCTCCGAATATAAGTAGCTATTTCAGAAAAACCACTTATGCCACTAACATAAAATTTAAAAAAAAACATTATCGGAGAAGATAGCATAATTGACAAAAACATCATTTTGTAAAACACAAGTGAGTTATTACGAAATTACAGTCAGCCAGGTACGGCGGAAATTGTACCTTGTGGGAATCCGGCATTCCAGAGGTTAAACCCATTTCTTTGGGGGAAGAGTCAGTAAGAACTGTCAGATTCAGTGGACGCCATTTTGTTTTTGTGAAAGAAAGGTTAAAAAGTACAGATAACAAATGATATAGTGGTAAAGAAGGAATCAATCTTTCAAAAACATGTTTTTACCGAAAAACGACCTTCAGGTTCCTGATTCGTTTTTGCATCCAGCACCTCAATTGCAGCAAAATTATCCACAAAAATGGTTTTTTAGAGCATTTGATTACATACAAATAAAATTAATGAATGTGTAAAGGTAACATTTTTGAGTACGCCATTTATAAAAGCGGTTACAAATTTATGTAACGTTGCTGGTTTAGTCTCGACACACAACTTAAAAGGGACATAGTGAGTAAATGGTGAAGTAGCGTAATCGGAATAAAATTTCAGAAATGAGCAATTTTTTACCGGTATCGTATGTTTGGTCAAATAATTGAGATCATGTACAGAAAAAATCTAAGCGTATTAAGCTTACAGATTGTAAGATTACGGGATTGCAATTAAGGGGAAGTTCAGAGGTTTAACCCCCCCCATCAGCCTTAGTAATCTGTAGGAAAAAAAATCAATAGTACTCTTAGATTACATTCCTGGAAAAGAGACAATAATATTATTTGCACCTATCTCTTTTAGCAATGTGATGTAAATAATCAGTTGGGGTGAGTAGAGGTCCTAAAAAAATGATTTTATTCATTATCTTTGGTTGGTACCCTTCTTCGGCGCTGTAGGCATGGGTGGCCGTGTGGTGCAATGAGGCGAGGTGATCACTTCGCTATAATCACTTGTACACCCTTGCTTCTTGCATCTCACTTGTCGCTTACTTGGTCAAGATGTTCGATAGTTGTGTTTCCACACTCCCTGTGTCGGGTCAAAAATGATGCAGTCGAGTCAGCAATCCCTCTTGGGATTATTTGGGAAAAAAGATATAAATAAACCATATGAAATTTCAAGGGAAAATGACAAAATTTCTCTTGTATAACCTGATCCTGATGTTCCAGATCACCAAGTCACTCCAAGACATTGTTGATAGAAATGTTGCCACCCAAGCATACCAGCCGCTGGTCTCCATTGAGAGCGTTCAGTTTATCGTTTCCCTAGTAACTTTAAGAAAGGTTTTTTTTCTATACAGTAAACTTAAGCAAAGCATTGCAAAAGGTCAATGTTGACATAACTAACTTGTGCAGCCATGCCAATACAGTAAAACCCATCTTACGAAACATCCACAGTGAAAGTGAGTTTTCAATCCTTTTTGAGGGAGCAAAACAAATAAGTTTGAGCAAAATAAGTGCTCCAAGAGTGACTGGAAGACAAACCATGTGCGGAAATCTACCAGCTGAAGTTTTTTTCTTTCTAAATTTGTTTTATCCCTTCACCGAACATGTAGTTGCCAAACTTGATGCTCGCTTCAAACCTCACGAAGAAACTTTTGCAGGAACTGCTTCTACCTGACCAGACCAAAATTGACAGTAAGTCAAAAGTGAAGCTAGTAAAAATATCACCAAATTTCCTTGGTGAAAGTGAAGAGCAAAGATTCATAAGTGAATGTGAGCTCTGGCACAAACACTGGTCCGCACTGGGAAAACCTACAATTGCATTAAAAGCCATTGACCAGTGTGATTGTCAGTTTTTTCCACTGATAATGACGCTTTTGAAGTTTAATGCATATTTCCTGTGTCCCTGGGACCCCGGAAAGAAATTTCTCTACCCTGAAAAGGTTGAAGACCTAACTTAGGGATACGAGAATATGCAATAAAGTCTGGGTGAATTCTCAAAGTCGACAACGATAAACTCAATTATTCAGCAACGAAAACCAACAGTTGTCTTATCAGATGACAATAAACATCAAATTGATACAAAATTACTAATTATTTCAAAAGACGTACGTATCAGGAGAAATTATTTGAAAGTTCGCACTCAACTGTCAAATTTTTTCAGTGCTGCCACATACTTTACTATTGTCATACAAATAAAAATAATGTAAACCTACCTACCTAGTACTTACTCAAAGAATAATTTTTTAAATTTTATTTCACACATCTAAGCACATTTTTCAACAGAAGCAGATAAAAATAATACGAAGTACCTTTTTGTGCACCCCTTATTTGTCTTCAGTAACTTCATAATAATTTGAGCTACAAGTTTAGGCGCGAAGGTATGAAAACCCCGCGCTTGTCATTCAACATAATTGCCCGTACAGTTTCAGATTACTGTAAGGTTAGTAGTATGTCAAATAATATAGCACGATTTCAAGAATGAAGTTTAATATATATATTATTACATAAAACTTAATTCGTTTCATAATAATATGCAGTTATGCACACATTATAAATTTTATAATGTGTGCATATTATTATCGAATATTTTTTGCCAATAATAACATTTGAATAATTTGGATAGCGTCGTTTTTTGTGAAAAATCACCTCAAGAGCGCTGTACTATTAGATAAATGGTTTTTTTTTAGTAACTTAACCTACGTTTAATATTTTTTTCTTGTTTTAATAGAAATTAAACTCGCTATGTCTAAAACTAAAATCACGTGCCATAAACACAACGTCCGCCACTTCTAGAATAATCAGCTCTCTTATTAATTATCCTAGTACACTGATTTATCGTAAATAATGTGATCTATCAGTCGTAGCTTTTGTGCCCAAAAACCTAATTTTATAATTAATTAACAAAATATCAAAAAGAATATTGTACATTTTTAAACAAATAACAACGATGGATTATATTATTAATGAATTAACGTTGAATTATGTCAGAAGGTACTAAAAAAGATAGTCAAAGTAAGTTACGAACACCAAATGTTAAAAGGGGAAATATTAGACCGAACACAAATGAAAAGACACGTAAACCGTAAAGTGGTAACGGAGCCTAGAGTATACTAGAGGTAGCCCAAGCCAAGGCAGTGAAGTCAGTTTTGGACTTGTTTTTGATGATTTTAACATGACTCGGCGCACCTGGGCGTGGCTAAGACTAAGGCTACGGTATTTATACATCCATTCATATCACATATCGACATAATGTTTTTGTGTATTCGTATAGCCACTATTTCGCAGTATTTTTATCAACAAAAATATAGCATCTAACCTAAAAAACCGTTCAGTTGTGTCAAGTTTAGTGGCATAGTAAAAAATGTGGGTGGAGTCCCGCCGTTAACCAGCGAAGATAGCCAGCTTAGATCAGTTCGACAGTATATAGAAGCGGTCCAAGGAATTTGTCTCTTTTTCTCTATGAGAGAAAGAGAAAAATATGGTGTACGATGTAAAAACTCGGAAAAAGTGATTTATTACAATTTCGGATGGGTTGGGTAAAACAAATTAGCTATCCCTTCATATATTGTTACTTCAAGTAACAGAGAGTTTGGCCAGGCAATATTTTTTTGTTACAAAGTATGTGGTACCTACGCAGATAAGCGGCGTAAAAATACAAAACGTTCGATGTTGACAGCAACTCAAAAAAAGCATCCGGAACCTCGGCTCGCTGTTGTCAGTGCCCCATCTTCCGGCCTGGGCTTGTCTCAGCGCTGCTATGCGCGACGTGCGCGGATGACAGTATGTAGGACTTAGTTAGTGTAATTTATTATTTATCGAGACAAATGAATCCATCCGGTACTGTCTTGTGTTTCTTAATTTAAGAATTCTACAATTATGTGACATAAAAACCTATTTAATTTGTGCTCACAGTGTCGGACATACGACCGATTCATTAAAATAAGGTACGTACACGTAGTTTTCAGTTTTTCATTTAAAACTTCACGAGAGTGACAAAGTTTCTAGCGGACCATACTTACGGTTTTGTTCGCCCATATTATACGTAAACCGAGTCATTATAAATGTACATTACGTCCGACAGTCGCGCTATGAATCTTAATGAACCTGTAATTTCAGATTTGCATCATATTGTGAATGACGTGCGTTAAGCCCATTTATGATTGAGTTTTCTAATAACCTAGTTAATTACTCTTATCTTTTGAACCCTTCAATTATTTTCATTACGACAATAAAGTGTTCTTAAAAAATCTTTGTTGGTTTTTATCGAAGTGTCATCACTCTAAGAAGTAAATAAATACAATTTATTATTAAAAAAACTGAACATATCGTCTTACTATATTTAATTTTCGGAATTGAGCAACAAATTGCTCAGATACAATATACAGTACTTCACAACAACTGATGGATAATGTTACATATCTGTCTATTGTTCAGTGTTCAATGAGTGTAAGCCTTCGCTTGGCCCAGACGTGTTTTATGAGTATCGGCTTGTGATTATTTCTATCGTATTAAATTACGTTACTTATCTAAGTTAAGTCATTTAAAAATCAGAATAAGCAGAACTCGTTATAATGGTTTGCCATTTTATTTTTTAGTACTCATATTTATTCATTTTAATTGATCTATTGGTAGTTTTTATTTATATTTTAATTTCTTATTGATAATTAGTAATTATGTTCTTTTGGTTTTTAAGTACCGTGTTTTCAATTTGTTAACCAATGCTCCTTCAGGTCCTGATATGTTTTTAAAAATATTAATTAATGTCTCTAACAAATAATATAACTGCTACATGTTAGAAATTTGATACTTAAAACTGATATAGTTAGCTCTTATCCAAATAATATCCTTCGTGTGTTCAAAGGGGGAGCAATTAATATTTCAAAATATAATTTTTTCCACTTTGTGTATTGTCTAATGCATCGGTAAAGCTTTAATTTGTACTTTTTTACGTACAGCTTCTTATGCAAATATTTTTGTTTTTCAGTATCGCACTAGATTTAAGGGGCCTGCTCCAGCGATGGACTCCTCTAGTTCACTGTGCAGTGGACTCATGCACGAGATGGAGCAAATCATTTCCCAGCTGGAGAGAGGAACCCTCGTTACCAAGTTCTTTCCCCGAAAGCGACCAGAACGAAAGGTACTGATGATAAGGCGGGAGACACATCAGATACTATGGTCGAGAAACCACACCGCCCAGAGGCATTTCCACGAAGGGTGCCTTGAACTGAGGGATGTCAAGGAAATACGCGTCGGCAAGAATTCCAAGGACTTCGAGAGATGGCTCGAAGAGTCCAAGAAGATGGATAGTCCTCAGTGCTTTGTGATTATTTATGGATCTGATTTTAAATTACGAACTTTGTCGGTGGCAGGTAATTGATTACTTTATATTAGGTATTATCAAAGACCATGTTTATGCAAATTTTAAAAAGCATGATAATTTATTTAATTTTCCTGTATGAGTATTTATTCCATACTTATCTTTGCTTCTGTTGTATTTTTGAACATTCTCGTTGATAAATTCTCTATCAATTAAATCTAATTCTCACGTGTCTATTGCATGCAAAAATATTCTCTTAATTTAGAATACCAAATTTCAATATGAATGTATTCCTTATTGTCAAGATTTTGCCACGTCCTTTACGTCTGGATTCACTGCACCGAAATCTGATACACATCAATATTTATTTTCAGCCTTATCCGAGAAAGAATGCGATATATGGATTCGTGGCTTACGAAATTTGGTACAGAATACTGCTCTAGCACCATATCCTCTGCAGATAGAAAGATGGCTAAGGAGAGAGTTCTACACAATGGAGAACACCAGAGAAATGTATTTATTTTTGTTTGTCAATTTTTTTTCTTTTATTTCCATTATGGGATGCCAGAAAAGTATCCTTTATTATGTTTTAAGAGTATAAAAAAAATGTTTCTAGGGTAACACTAAAAGAACTAAAGAGTCTTCTACCAAAAATCAACAGCAAAGTTTCTACAAATAAATTACGAGACTTATTTACCGAAGTAGACACCCGGAAAAGAGGAGAAATTGGATTTGACGATTTTGCTTCCTTCTACCAGAAACTAATTTTTGATGAAAATGTGAGTATTGATATTGAAGTAATCCATATTATGTTATTTTATTAATGTTGTGTTGAAATCTGTACAAGAAAGCAAATCACATTCCATTGTACCTGCCGAACCAGATTGTATGGCTTCAGTTCAAATTACTGCAGCTCTTAGATATTTCTCAGGCATTTTAAATTCTAAAAGATTATTTCCCTGAACCACAAACTGATGTGTTTATAATGTTCTAGGAACATAGAACGAGTCTTCAGAGGAAACCAAAATATAATTTTAAAAATAATTTCAGGTTTTTTTTAAATTTGGATCATAAAAAATATTAATTTCCTCAAGCCAAATTGGGTTTTAATGTTTAAAGCATATAATTTTTAAAAAAAAATTTTTCCTTTTTTTCTTTTTTTAAAAAAATTTTTATGGAAAAGGGATGTCTTTTTAAAGGAATCATCCCAAAAATATTATATCATTTCCCCCAACCCTTTTAAAAAGTTGCCCTTCCCTTTAAAACCCTTTTCCTTGGTAAAGAAAAACCTATTTAAAAGTTTTTTTTTTTGAAAAAAAAGTAATTTTTTTTCATTTTGTTTAATTTTGAAGAATGTGTAACTTTTTTAAAAACCCCTTTTTATTGTTCAATAAAACCTTCTTGGGGGTTCAAAATTTTTTTTGAAGAAAAGGCGGTCAAAAAGAGCAAGGCTTCCACTTGTTTTTTCCCACCCTTATTCCCCCCTTTACCTGGGAATAAAATTTTTTTCCACAGTTGTTTTTTCGTTTTTCCCCCCCTTTTTGCTTAATTTTTCCCCCAATTTCCGA
>JAGWCC010001473.1:0-35641 GCA_022651775.1 Drusus annulatus | reverse complement strand
GGGGCCCTTTTTAAAACCCCCCAGATGAAAACCCCCCCCCGGGGGGGGGAATTTTCCTTTAAGTCTTCGTTATTTCGGTTTTGTGCGAGTTGCGTTACCAACAAAGCATTCTGAGGAAGTGCAAGTTCCATATCTTCGGCGAGTATCTGTTGGGCAACTGTGCGTGCAAAACTCACAATCTCGCCATCGGTAGCAAGGTTTGACAAACGGATATTTAAAGGGACGCCACTTTGTTGTGTTCCCTCTAAATTGCCTGGGCCTCGAAGTTTCAGATCTTCTTCTGCTATTTTGAATCCATCGTTGGTACTGACCATTAGATCGAGTCTTTTTTTCGAATCTACTCCCAACTTATATCCTGCCATCAGTATACAATACGATTGATCGGCACCTCGCCCCACTCGTCCACGGAGTTGATGCAATTGCGATAGTCCAAATCGTTCGGCACTCTCAATTACCATTACCGAAGCATTTCCGGCACATTTACCCAACTTCTATCACTGTGGTAGCTACCATAATATGGGCTTTGCCTTTGGCAAATAAATTCATCGAAAACTCTTTATCCACCGCTTTCATCTTTCCATGCACCACTGCAGTTACATACTCTGGAGGCGGAAATGCTCGCACAATGCTTTCATATCCATCTTCTAAATGCTTGTAATCCATCGTTTCCGACTCTTTAATGAGTGGAAACACTAAGTAAATTTGCCGACCTTCGGCAATTTGCTTTTTCATAAACCCAAATAACCGCAAACGCTGGCTGTCGTTATAACAAACCGTGACAATTGGTTTTCGCCCTGGGGGCAATTGATCAATAATCGAAATATCTAAATCTCCATACAAAGTCATTGCCAAAGTACGTGGAATGGGTGTGGCGGTCATCACCAAAACGTGAGGAGGAATGGTGTTTTTGCCCACAAACGGGCACGCTGTTGTACCCCCAAATCGGTGTTGCTCATCAATTACAGCCAAACCTAAAGCCTTGAATATTACTTTATCTTCAATTAAAGCATGGGTACCAATTAAGATATCAATGTCGCCTGAAAGTAATTGCTCGAACATTTTAGTACGTACCGATTTCTTTGTCGATCCGGTGAGCAGAGCACATGTAATATTCATTCCTTCCAAAAAGACTTGAATGGAGCTATAATGTTGATTGGCCAAAATTTCGGTAGGCGCCATTAAACACGATTGGCATCCATTATCAGACGCAATAAGCATACACAAAAGAGCCACCAACGTTTTTCCACTTCCCACATCGCCCTGCAACAATCGGTTCATTTGTTTGCCACTGCCCATATCCTGTCTAATTTCGCGCACCACACGTTTCTGTGCATCAGTGAGTTGGAAAGGGAGTTTTTCGGAATAGAATTGATTGAAATGCGTTCCAACTTTACCAAAGGGAATCCCAACAGTTTTTTCGATTCTGTTCGACCTGATCTTCAAAATCATTAATTGTATATAAAATAGCTCTTCAAACTTAATACGATAAATGGCTTTTTCGAGCAATTCGGGAGATTGTGGGAAATGAATATTCAGTAAGGCTTTGGGGAGCGATAGCAATTGATACTGTTCGAGTAAATAAGCAGGAAGGGTTTCTTTGATAAGGATATAGGACGTTCTCAATAAAGTCTGCATCCATTTGACAATCTGTTTATTGCCAATAAAGTTATTCCGCAATACTTCGGTCGAACTATAAATGCCATGCGTGATTACACTATGCGAACTTGCACCTTGTGCATCTGCTTCAACCGCATCTATTTCGGGGTGCACCATGTTGATAGTTTGGTTAAAACTTGATGATTTACCAAATACTACGTATTCTTTCCCGAAAACAATTTTTTCCTGTATCCACTTTATTCCTTGAAAAAACACCAAATCGATCACGCCTGTTCCATCAGTAAACGACAATATTAAACGTTTCTGCCGAGGTGTGCTGCCCTCAATTTTACTGCCCACCACCTTGCCTTTCAATTGCAGATAAGCTATATCGCTACTTATCTGATTGATAGCGTGAAAGCGGGTTCGGTCAATATATCGAAATGGAAAGGTGTAAACAAAGTCTCGATAAGTGGCAACCCCAAGCTGCTTCTTCAAAAATTCGGCTTTTTTAGGGCCTACTCCTTGCAGAAATTGTATGTCTGTTGTTAAAATGTCCATCATATTGAGTCGAAGATTGAGTGTCGAAATAATAATTCGCAACAAGCTATTAGAACAAAATTAATAATAATTTCCGAAATATTGTTAAAAACATATCGATCAAAATAACTTTCTGCTTCAGGCATTTATTGTGAGGAGATTCCTCGCTTCGCTCGGAATGACGCTCGCTTTGTTCGCTTAGGACATTTTCACTAAGGCGAATAAGGCGCACACTGCCTCAGCTCGAACACCTTAAAAAATAAACACGAGTGAGTAAAGGCAGGATCGTACAGGAAAAGACAGGATCACATAGGAAAAAGGCAGGATCGCATAGGAAAAAGGTAGGCTCCTTGTCGATATGATTTGCACTAAAATAGAGCAAAAACAAAACAAAGTTTTTTCGGAGCGGACTCAATATTTGCTTTTATAAATCGCTATCTTTGTTGGGTCTAATTTCAAAATAAATAAAACTATGGAAATGAAATCGGTTAATCGGCGCACATTCATTCAATGTGCCACGGTAGGTTTAGCAGGCTTAGGTTTAAGTTGTCAATCGCCTAAAAATCAAGATCAACCTGTTGGCGTAAAAGGTAACGAAGCGGATCCGAAAATTAAATTCAATCTAAATGACATCATTTTGTTTCAAGGTGATTCTATTACAGACGCAAGTCGAAACAGAGATGAAACGGATCCCAATAAAGGAGCATTGGGACATGGTTATGTTCATTTTATTGGCGCCTATCTGCTTCAGAAATTTGCCGACAAACAACTCCAAATCATCAATAAAGGCATATCGGGCGATAAAGTGTATCAAATGTCTGATCGGTGGGATACAGATTGCATCCAACTCAAACCCAATATTTTTAGCATTTTAGTTGGCGTTAATGACTTTTGGCACACGATTGATTTTAAATACAAAGGCACTGTAGAAACTTACGCTACCGATTTGAATCGTCTAATAGAGCGTACCAAAAGCTTGAACTGCCAAATGATTATTGGCGAACCATTTATTTTAAAAACAGGTGCCGTCAACGATACTTGGTATCCTCATTTTGCCGAATATCAAAAAGCAGCAGCAACTATTGCTGAAAAACAGAATGCGTTATTATTTATTCCGTACCAAAGTGTTTTTGACAACGCTTTACAGTTAGCTCCCGCCAATTACTGGCTAAATGATGGTGTACACCCCACCTTAGCGGGCGCGCAATTAATGGCCGATGCTTGGTTGCGATATACAGGAATTAAGAGTTAGAAAGAAGATGCGAGAGTGTTGACCGTCCTTTGTAAGTTTATGACAATCGATTTTAATTTCGCCTGACGAGCCTAGTTTGTCGGGCGAATTCATTATTAAATATATTTATTAATTTTTAGTCTTTTTTGTTGTACGTGAAAAAATAATGAATAATTTTGCTGATGACTTCTAAGCGAATATCTTAGGGTGCTTAGGGTGCTGAGGGTGCTGAGCAGTTACCTATTTTACAAAAAACATTCGTCTGATAAAATAGAATTGCGTAGCCCAGCACTAAAACCAGTTAACAATTCGCCCCTCCTAAAGGTCAGAAATTGCATCTTTGAATGCGTTATTTATTGACAATTTCTTAGCTTGCTCAATACTATAGTAGGTAACTATATGTAAGGGAGCGGCAATGTCAAAAAAAAAAGACGGATACATTAAATCGTTTTTGTTTCCAGAAAGGTGATGAACAGATCGACAAATTTCGTTTCCGGTTTTATCAAATCCTTTCAAAATCACTTCGTAATTATAGTTGACATTAAACATAACATATGCTTGAACGTGTTTGGCCGTACCTAAGCTAGCATAACCAGTAAGGGTGATGTTTACAAAATCCTCCATTCCGTCAAGTAATAACAAATCTTTGTTCTCTATAGGTACTAAATCTGCGTTTTGTAATATTTCGTCACTCTGTTGACGATCAAATAGTTTGTGAAAACCATTGATGTACAATACATAACAACATACACTCAATGCTACTAAAGCAAAAAACATTTTCACATATTTACTCATATCTTGATAACTAATCTTTTCTTATTCACTTAAAACATGTTTTAGGGCACAAATGTACGCAATTATTTAATCCGATGCGCACTTTTCTGAGTAGTAGCACAATTTAACATTTGTTTGTAGAATTCATATTGTAGCCATACCTTGGGTGTGTTTAAATCGTTACAACAATGTCACCTCATCACAGAAGAATGGGCTAAAGCCATTAAGTTAAGTCGTAACTGATTGATGTATAATGCACTGCCGCGACTCCAGCGGGTCACATGTTTATATAAATGTAAGCAGTAGAGAGTAATTAAACAATGTTATCAATTCAAAACAAAACAATCAACTTTTTATTTGGGCTAAAGCCTGCGTGCACTTTATGCAATAAAGCGCACTCAGGCTTTAGCCCAAATCATCGATTTATAACATCGTTTAATTCTTGCTGTTTATTTGTATACGCCATTCCTTAGTGACGCTAACAAAGAGAGCGACATAATCGAGTCTTGGAGGACGAACTGTTACAATCTTCAATCTTCCCAAAATAATGTCATATAAACACTGCGTGTGATGGTATTATACTTATACAAAAATGCACTTTAATCAACAAAACGTCTCAAAAACGACTATAATAACCCGTCTTAACCTCTTCAGGTGGGCTTGTAGATAAATAAATAGATTTTATTTTTCTACAAGGGCTGTATTGGGGCTTGCGGGATCTATTTAATGCGTTTAAGTCTTAACAATCACTGAAAACATGGGTACCATCGAATACTACTTGTTATAACAATCTTACGATCAAGTACTTGTAGGCTATACAAGCTTGTAAAGTTGCCAATGTTATGCGCATAAGTTGCTAATGTTATGCGCATAAGTTATCAATGTTATGCGCATAACATTAGCAACTTATGCGCATAACATTAGCAACTTATGCGCATAACATTGGCAATTTATGCGCATAACATAGCCTAGGTCTAAAGTAATGGCGACTACTATATCAAGTAATCGCCACTAACATATAAGGCATCTCGTTTATTTTATAAAAACAAGACTAAAAAACAACAATTATAATTGGTGTTCGTTTTCGGTTTTGAGAAGGTCGAAAATGTTCATGTTGGAATCATTTTAAGTGATTAAAACCATTTTACGCTGATTTTAATTGTTTTTGGTTGTAGGTATTAATTGATATAAACTGGGAGTAGATATTCGATATTCAAGCTATTTAGGGTGTGGTTTCATCTGCTATGCTATTTGGGCTAAAGCCCGTGCACTCTATTAAGCCGTAGAGATTAATTAAACGATGTTATAAATGAATGATATTTTGGCTATTTGGGCTAAAGCCCAAGTACACTTCGGGCTTTAGCCAAAATAAAAAGTTGATTGTTTTGAATTGAATCATTGGGTTTAATTGGGAAGGAACTGCCCAACCAATGACGTTTCAAACGGCCACTGATAGCATGTCAATATGGATGAAACGGGCTGAACAAGAACCATCTATTGCTAAAAAACAAGCTTTGGTCAATCAATTCTCTGAATTATTTGAAAAAACTTTTAAAAAAGCAGATGCTTTTAGTTACCATTTCGATAGTATCCCACACTTGGGGAAACTTATGTCGCCTGATGGTAAATTGCGTGTTTTTACCTGGGCTGTACCTACCGCACAAGCAGGTGTATTTTTGTATGGAGGAATATTGCAACACAAACGCTTATTAAAAGACAATCCTTTATCCGATGTTTTTGTTTTAGAAGATGCAAAAGATCAGTTAATTGTCCCCGAATCAGAAAGCCTATCATATCCTTATTGGTATGGATGTCTTTATTATCAAATTATAGAAAAAACCGAAGACGGTAAAAGCTTTTATACTCTATTGGGCTTTGATTTCAATAATAATGTCACAAGAAAGAAATTGATCGATGTACTTTATTTTGACCAACAAGGATTTCCTCAGTTTGGTTTGCCCGTATTTTTGGAAGAAAAAAGAGGTTTGAAAAGCCGAATAATTTTTGAATACTCCAGCCAATCGGTTCTGTTTCTTAAATATTATCCCGAATTAGATAAAATTGTCTTCAATTACCTATACCCTATAGCCGCTGAACGACAGAATGACCGACGTTACTATGTGCCAGATGTAACATACGATGCATTTGAATTTAAGTTTGGCAAATGGATGAAGGTAAGTAATATTAATTTCCGACGACCCGAAATGTAACGTAGTTTTTCACTCACGAGTCGTTCACTTTGCTCGCTGGCCTAAATTCCCGAGGCGCACAAGGCAGGTGTGAAGGCAAGCATCACTAATAGTCTTGAAAAATGATAAAAATTATTAAAGCTCAACCTACCGATGTTGACACAATACGCAGGCTTGCATCCTTAACTTGGTCGGATACTTATCAAGCCATTTTAAGTAAAAAGCAATTAGATTACATGTTTGATTTGATGTATTGTTCTGAAGCCTTATTAATCCAAATGGAGAAGTCTGATTTTTATATTGCACAAAGCGATCATCTTGCGCTCGGATTCATGTCGGTAGAAGCCCAAAATCATTAACTGCATGTTCATAAATTGTATGTGGTTCCCGAAAGTCAAGGCCAATCAATAGGACACCATTTGTTGCAACACGCCATCGTGCTTGCTCAACAAAAAGCGTTAAAAGAGTTGCAGTTAAATGTTAATCGCTACAACACAAAAGCGATATCGTTTTATTTTCGTAATGGATTTACAGTATTAGATACGCTAGATATTCATATTGGAGATGGTTTTGAAATGAATGATTATAAATTAACCAAATCTATAGAATGAATGTTTGGTTTGTCTGCTAAATGCAAAAGATCAAACGTTCATAAAAAAGGGAGGAGGAGGAGGGAGGCGAAACCGCCTCAATCCTTCTCCTCCCTTTTTTATGCTACAAACTCAGTCAGTCATTCCGAACGTAGCGAGGAATCTTTATGTTTTTACTCATGTTCTTATAATACAAGACACTACCCTAGTTTTTGTATTGATTGACTCAAAAGTTTGTACAACTCACGTGAGGATTCGTCAAGTAATTGTTGATGTGCATCCAAAACATGTTTATCATGTCTAATAGCGGGTCCAGTTTGAACACTCTCAGGATGTCCTGTAGCAAATGCTTTACTTACTGTTTCGTGCATTAAGGGGGCTAAATATTGCGGATCAATATCATGTTGACGAAGAAGATGAAATGCCAATGCTAATAAATGATTGGTGAAATTGCAAGTCATTACTCCCCCCAGATGCAAAACTTGTCTAGCGGTACTGTCTAAATAGGATACTTTATCAGATAAACTATTTGCAAAATCAGTAATCAATTGGTTGCTGTGTGCCGTGTTGGCCTCAATAAACAATGGGATATTTCGAAAATCACTTGGTGCCAACTGTTTCGAGAAACTCTGAAGGGGATATAATACCCCAGTGAATTTGCATTTTTCAAGTACATTTATTGATGTACTACCCGAACAATGCACTACAGTGCCCATAAAAAAGGGAAGGTTAGCCAATTGATGAGCCATAGTTTCGATGGCAGCATCGCTTAACGCAATTAAATACAGATCACACCCACTTGTAATTCGACTTATTTGATCGGTGTAATTGTGGCACTTAACCGATTGGGCTAATGTTTTAGCATTAGCCAAAGTAGGGCTATAAATTTGTATTAAATTGTAATTGACTTGTTTTAACGCATGGGCTAAGTGGGTTGCTAAATTACCACTTCCCAGTAGAACGATATTTTTCATAATTGATAAGCATGATACCGATAAAGTACAATTACTTACTTTAATGGTGTATTCACTTGTGTCTATTTATTGATATAGTGTCATTCTAAAAGACTCATCATTTTTGTAAACAAAGGCCGTTCCTTTAGATGCTTACGCCCTATTTTTTCATATAAGATCGGTTCTGCAAAATTTTTAAATGAGTTAAACTTTTTTTCGACTATAGCATGTGGATCACTACCCACTTCGATTTTTGTTATACTTTGGATATACTGATCTAAAATGTCTTTAAAACAATACTCATCTTCGTTTTCTAAATTCAAAAACTCAAGCAATGTATCTAAATCAATTATGATTAATGGCTGAATTTGATTTGTCGATTTAGTTACTTGATCTCCATTTATGAATTCTTGAAGCCAACTATTGATTATAGCATTTAATCCCATACCTGAATATATGCGTTCATGCAAAATCAAGATTGGATAAATGATAATCGAAGATTTATTGTAATCGGCATCTAATGGCATCTTTCGCTCAAGTATCTTTTTAATATTATTATAGAGTTGCTTTACACCCCTTTTTTTTCCTATTTTTTCCTTAAAGTCAGAGAGTATCGCCTCTGAGTTATAAGAGCTTTTAATATCAGCGTTTAACAAAATGTCTTTTGACTCAAACAGAAATATATGATTGCTTTCACGTACGTAATAATCAGGCTCGCCTTCTTCGCTTTTGTTGGCCTCCTTATAATCAGATCCTTTTAAAGTTTACGAATTTATTGTCTTTAAATATCTGATCAAGTGCCTTGTAAAATACATGACATTCAGAAAACTTGTCTGTTATTTCTGTTCTAAAGTTCTTTATTTTATTTACATCTGAATCATCTAAACCTTTGTTGATTCCGTTGAATTCAAAATACAAACTTCGATAAATACGTTCAGCTGCGAATAATTTAAATAGTACAATGTAAGATGAGTCAGTTTTTTTATAAAGAGGAAACTGTCGAATCAGTGTGTAATCATTTGGGATTAATTCGGGATTAATTTGGACATTAATAGAAAATTTATCCAAAAACAGCTTATCTTCATCTTGTTCGACTACCATAAACTGCAACTCTTTTTTGTCGTCTAGTGGTAAAACTCTGCCTATATCAGCTTTTAAATAATCCTTCCAGTTGCAATGAGCATATTTTTCACAGAATGCAGCTAAATGGGTAGGCAATTGTGTCTCACAGAATTCAAAAAAATAGAATGCTTTTGTAAGTTGCGCAGCTAGTACTGATTTGTAATCGTAATTTGTGAAATCAGAGTAAGCTAGAGATTGACAGAATAGAGCTGATGGTACATCTAATTCATGGTTACTCATTTTAGTAATTAGAGGATTTTGTCTTCCAACTATTCTTTGATTGATAACTAGATACGCCTTGAATATATTTAGTCTAGAATTAGACAATTTGTTATTTTCACTATCAGCGTTACTCTCACAAGCAGGTAGTTGAAGAACTATTGTCAAAAATTCTAGACTTGAATGTGTGTTTATAATAATTCCCCCTCCGTTCAACTGTATGTGCTGATATAATCCGCAGGTAAAATCATCACAATCAGAGGGAAAGAAATCCCCTGACCGACATAAGAATTCAGTATCATCATAAAAACCAGATAAGAACCATGCGGAAATCCGTATTAAGGCTATTTTGCTAATTCCTTTAAGATATTCTGTTGGATCTCTTGGTGATTCATTTCCGAAGATTTCATCATATACTAGTATTTTTCCTATTTTCATTTTATCATTGTTTAATAAACTTCTATTTTTATTTTATCACTCATTCTCCTTATCGTTGTTTTTGTTATTCTTATATGCAAAGTAAAACACTTGTGGCAGTACTGTAAATGACAACAACATACAGGTCAATATCCCTCCAACAATCATAATAGCCAATGGTTTCTGGATTTCCGATCCCATGCCGTTGGACATTGCTGCGGGCAACAAGCCCAAGGACCCCATCAAGGCAATCATTAACACCGGACGCACGCGACTATGTACCGCTTCGTCTATCGCTTTTCGCAGATTGTGGGTTTTCTGTAACTGATGCTTCATGATGGTAATCAGTAAAATACTGTCGATTGCGGTAATTCCAAATAAGATAATAAAGCCGATGCCTGCCGATATCCCAAAGATTGTCCCCGTGAGCCACAAGGAAATGAAACCTCCGATAAATGCGTAAGGCATAGCGCTGGCAGCAATCAATGTGTCCTTTACTGTCCCGAAATTCATGTATAACAAAAACAGAATCAAGAGTAATACTGCAGGGATAATCATTGCTAAACGCTTGGTGGCACGCTGCTGACTCTCGAATTCGCCTGCCCACACCAACTTGTTTTCGGATAACAAAGTCACCTTTTCTGCCACTCTTCGTTGAGCTTCTGCAACTGTGGTGCCTAAATCTCGATCACGAATACTGAAACCAACATATTACCGACTACTGCCGTCGCGATAAAATGAAAGTAGGTCCAGTAATGAAAACGGATATCCGCAATTTCTTTTAACGGTACTTGATTGCCATCCATTGTGGGGATAAGGATGTTCCCGATCTTCTCTTCGTTATCTCGGTATTCTTTCTGAAAGCGGATACTGACATCAAAAGTTCGTTCATCTTCATAAAATGTTGTGGCCGCTTTACCGCCAATGGCCATTTCTACCACCGCCTGTGCATCTTGTGTTGAAATGGCATAGCGGGCCATGCGGGCTTCGTCTAATTTGATTTGCAATTCGGGCAAACCGATACTGCGAAACACATTCAGATCCTCCACTCCTGGAACATCTTTAATGGCGCAGCAGCTTGATCGGCTAAATCTTCGAGCTGGTGGAGGTCGTGTCCATAGATCTTAATCACCAACGAACTTTTTACGCCCGCCACATATTCTTCAACATTATCTTGAATGGGCTGACTGAAAGCCAGTATCACACCAGGGTAAATATCTAGCGAATCGCGCAATTGCGCAATCAAATCGTCTTTTTTGATCTTCTTTTTCCATTCACCTTCGGGTTTTAACTGCGCATGAAATTCGATATTAAAGAATCCAGTGGGGTCGGTTCCATCATTCGGACGTCCTGTTTGCGATAGTACAAAGATATTTCGTCAAATTGTCGCAATTTGGCTTTCATTTGCCGAGTAAACTTCTAAGGATTTGTCTAGATTAATACTATTCGGCAGTGTGGCACGTATGTAAATAGCAATCTTCGTTGAGACTGGGATAAATTCGGTTCCGTAAAAAAGAAAATCGGAATATGCACAAAAGCCAAATAGGCAACAGAACGCCACAATGGCCCCTTCCGATAACGGCTACTTAATAGATAAAACCGATAAATAGTGGCCGCAAAAGAACGGCTAATGAAATTGGTTTTCTCGACAACTGGTTTAGCGCAATAGTACTTACACATCACTGGGACATAGGTCAAACTTAGCAATAATAGCGACCCCAACAAGGGGCATTATATCCAAGCGTGAAAGCCAGCGGACTAAACATCTTCCCTTCTACTTGTTGGAACGAGAAGATGGGCAACAATGCCACCACCAAAATGATTTGGGCAAAGAAAATGTGCGATGCTACACTGCCAGCACTCTTCTTGATCAAGCCTCCTTTGCCATTTGTGTAAATCGATCCCCTAAGCGATGCGATTGCTTTTCCATTTCGACAAATATAATCTCGACAATCACCAGCGTCCCCTCCAGCAATAGTCCAAAATCCAAGGCACCCATTGATATTAAATTGGCAGGCAAACCCTGAATGCGCAACATAACGATGGCAAATAAGAAGGACAGCGGAATGACGGTGGCGACAATGAGGGTAGATCGCCAATTGAAAAGAAAACAAATACCACAATGGATACCAGCAGAATTCCTTCCAACATGTTCTTGATGACGGTGTTTACGGTGGCATCTACCAAACTTGTCCGATCAAGGAAGGGTTCTATTTGTACGTCTTTGGGTAGGATTCGTTCGTTAAGTTCGGTAATCTTTGTTTTCAAATGCGTAATCACTTCGCCAGGGTTTTGCCCCGCAACATAATCACAAATCCCCTGCACCATCATCTTCGTCATCTAAACCAACTTGTCCTAATCGGGGTTTTTGACGACACTTGCACTGTGGCTACATGCTTCACCCGCACAGGAGTACCGCCTTTCACTTCAATCAGAATATTTTCGATATCGTGTACACTTTCCAACAAACCAATACCACGAACCACAAAAAAGCCTGATCGCCTTTTTCGATAATATCGCCGCCCCTACATTGATGTTGCTACGCGACACGGCTTCGTAGACTTCCAATGGTGATAGGTTATAATTGAGCAATTCGGACGGATTGACTTTATTTCATACATTTTCTTCGCCACCAAAAACTGGCCACACTTGCCACACCTGGTACCGAAAAGCAATTCATGCGTTCCACCACCCATTCGTTAATGGCAGCCACTTCAAGCGAATGGGTAAATCACTTTTAATAATGTAGCGGTAAATTTCGCCAGTGGCTCCTGATGGGGGTTCGATAGAAGCATCGGCACCTTCGGGAAGATTAAATCCTGCATTCTATTTGAAGCATATTGTTGCGCAAAGAAATCATCAACTCCATCTTCAAAAAAACGTCACGGCTCGATAAAGCCGAAGAGCGATGGAACGTACATCTGCCTTCCTCGTGGAATGGTATTCATCTGACGCATCACAGGCAGGGTCACAAATTTTTCAATCTTCGGCACTGCGTCCCCGCCATTGTGTAATAATGCGAACACGTGTATTGGTAACATCGGGATAAGCCTCGATGGGGGTGTTAAATAACAAACCAGCCCTCCAACAAACAGCAAAAAGCGTCATAAAGCACTAAAAACATGATTCTTCAGCGCAAAGCCGATAATGTTTTCTACAAATTTATGCATGACTATTCTCTTAAGTCCTGTGTATACTAGCAATTGACTTTTGATAAGAATGGCATCGCTCTCCGATATTCCCGACACTAAATAACTTATGCCATTTATTTTGCCCCTGCAACACCACTTCTTTAATGACGTATTGTTCGGGCGAAGCGCCATTTCAAGATCTTGTACCACAAAATATTTGTCGTGATCGAAGATGAGTGCATCGGAAGGAACTGCGATCAATTTTGTTTCGATTTTGTTTTTAAGACGAATATCAGCCGCCATATCGGGTTTCAGTTTCAATCCAGGATTGGGCATCACAATGCGGGCTTTCAATACTTTTTCTTCGGGATCGAATATTGCGACAGTGTGTGAATAGTTCCTCGAACAATTCGCCAGGGTACGACAATACTTTGACCGTTACTGGCATGCCTCTTCACAAAATGCCAAATTACCAGCGTGTACATTGGCTATTACCCAAACTTGACTAAGGTCGGCTACTGTAAATAACGGATCGCCATCGGCAGACACTGGACTGCCAGAAGCAATACTTTTCTGTACAATATAACCACTGATGGGGAGCTTTGGATGCCAAAACGTACCTGCAGTTTTACCTCGGTGCTATACAAGGATAGATTGTTTTGCGCTTTCTCGATTTCAGCTTTTGTTTGCGTCACCTTCCCAAGGGTTTCTTGCAATTCTTTTTCCGAAGCCATCTGATCAGTATATAAAGCTAAGGTACTCTGATAATTTCGTTCGTCAATCAGCAATTCGGCTTGCAGAGATGCCAATTCAGCTTTAGCACCGCTTAAATCAGCACTTCTTAAATCGGCCAACACTTGTCCTTTTTGGACCTTATCGCCCAAAGCAAAATAACTTTTCTCGACCAAACCTTCCACCAAGGACATATAATGCACCAATTTATCAGGGTCGTAATCTACCTTTCCTGTCAAAGTCAGCTCCCTCTTCGGGACTTTTTCAACTCGGCTTTAACGGTTTTGATACGCCAGCAAAATCTTTGTGAACGGCATCTTTGGTGCATCTTGCGTGGGGACATTTTCGCCACAAGCACTTAGCAACACCCCACATATCATGAGTGTGTAGCCTAACTTATTTTTACTTCGATTATTCATTATTATTATTTTTAGAGGGTTCGATTGTGTAGAAGGTTGCCCTAGTGTATACTTACTTCGCAAGTCATAATTCGTAATTAAGATCTATCTGTATTCCCAACAATTTACCTTCAGCCGATTTGTCGCTCAAAGTTAAAATCGTATTATCTAAAATCATTTCTTTGTGTTGCGTCTCTTCCATTTCTAATTGAAGGTTATCTATCGTATTCTGATTTAAAGAAATAATATATTGAAAATCATTGTCGATACACTCTTGGTTTGCTGTTTCAATCATTGTTTTAACTTGTCGTGTATCCATATCAGCAGTAATTTTGCTGTCATGAAAAAGCATCTCCATATGATGATTGTGCTGAGCTTTTAGTATCGTCCAATCATAACAGAATATCTTTACCGAGTTCACGCCCATGCCCCCATCATCCTGAACTTTGGTGGTGATATCATATCGGGTAGCATTGCGCCCGTGATTATTTTCAATACTAATACCCGATTCTTTTTCCGAATAAAACTTCTCCACAAACGATTTGAATAAAATGATATTGCATTTTTTCTGTTCGATAAATTCCTCTAGATATTGCCCCGGAGCTATATCGTCTTCAATGTATTCTTTTCTATTCTCTTCTACTGCTAATTGATTTTGCTTCACTATATTTTGATATTGCATCAAAGTATATAATTCTTTCTCCTTATCAGTGAGCATTTGATTAAGTTTTGTATAGTCGTCTAAAGCACCTGTCGAGCTAAGATATTGTAACTTTTGATCTTCTTGATGTCCCAAGTTTGTAATTGTTTCATTAATGATTTTCAATTGTTTTTCAAATGCTTTTTTTTCTTCTTTTAGTTTTGTGCTTCTATTGAGTAATAGTTTTGCATTAAAAGTTTCAAGTTCATCCAGACGCCTAAGTACCATTTCAGCTAATTCTATTTGTGCTTCCTGATATAGATTTGCAATTTGCGCTCTGTTAATATCTGGTTGAATATTAAGGCTTTTTTCAATATTGTGAATAGCGTTGATTATTAAGGTCGCTTTATTTCGCTGTTCTTTTAGTTGATACGAAAGTGCATCCGCTTCTTTTTTTATCAAATCGTAATCTGCAGCAATGACAAATGCATCAATATCTGCTTTATATTTTTTGATACTGGCCTCTAGATCCACAATCTGAATATCCCCCCTGCTTTTAGTTCCTGTACCAAAAAGAGCTTTCAATTCCGATGTTTCTAATTCCTTTCGTTGAAAGGACAGGGATTGATCTTGCTTGCGCACCTCGTCCTTTTTTATGATCAGATCAGTATCCAGACCCAATAAAAAAGCATTATTACATAATCGGGCTATTGGGGATTCTTTTATATATCGATCATTTTCAATATAAGCATCTTTCCCATAGCGAATAAATCGAGGCATAAGACTTCGAAACGAAATGAATTTAGCATTTTCTTTGATTTTAAATAACAATCCTTCAAGCTGATCTTTAAATGATTTAAGGGAGTACACACTATTATAAGTTAGCTTAGCGTCTTCAGTTTCCTTAATTGCTGCAATGATTGATATTCCTCGTGGTTTAAAACGAACTGTACGAAAACTCGCTTTATTGGCTCTTAGTTCAATTAGTTTCATGATCTCTTTTTATATTTCCATTGTGATCAAGCGATACAGCTCCTATCAAAAATAAGACATTCAATGCGAGTACTATATTCTCAAAATTATGATGAGCGGGAAGCAACTTTCTACTTTTATTAATTATGGAATACTGCTCCCAAATTTCATCTACAGTTGTGGGTCCATCAATCAGTTGCAATATCACACCTCCTAAGGCAAATAATGATTCTGAAAAACGAACGTGTTTAGACGGCAAAATCATAATGATAGTTTTAAATCAATTGGCGTTTCGAAGATGTCGCAATATTCAAAATAGTAAGCCATTAGAACATATACTGCGCAATAATGCTGAAAGTTATTTTTGGGACTTGCCTTTTCGACGATGTAATGAAATACTTCATCATTTTTTGTTTCGCTATCAGGAATATCGAACCGTGCCAGTGTGTAGAGGTTATTAAAAACATCCCGTCATTCATTTTTTATGAACTTACTATTCCACTCAAAGTAGTCCCTAATTACAAAACTTTGGCACTGTCCCATATTAATGAAAACACTGGTGGCTTTCGATAAATTATTAAACAAAATTTTACGCTCGAAGTCAGGATCAATAGGAATCATCTCTTGTCTTTTGGGTGCTGGTTTTTCCAAAATATAACCAAAAACTTCATTCATTATGGAGTAATCTATAGTTTCTATATTTGCAGGATTGGGAATGAACCCTACAATATCAACTATTTGATCATCATTCAATGACATAAATACATCTTCAATATCTTTACATGTTTGAATTTCACATACAAGACCATGCTTGACCGAAAGTGTTTTTGCTTGTGCGTATAACGAAGGGTATACATGTCGATAATTATCTTTAATCACAAAAAAGAAAGCTTTTACCTCAAACTTACTTTTCCAAAAAGCAAGTATACCAACTAAGGATTTTTCCATTTTGCTAAGCGCAGTCTCCTCTTTACCGATTAATTCTTCAGGGGCATATACTTGATAATACTGTCCTGTAGCATCGTTGAAACCATCACATTTTGCATCACCCAAAGCACCTTGCGCTTTAACTTGTTTGAAATTAGCATCTTCAGATTGCTTTATTTGCGTAAACAAATCTTCAAAAGATTGTTGTGATGCTTGTAATATTTTAGTTTTTGAACTACATCCTAGCTATATACTTCTCTTCTTTTGTCATTTGATATCACTTTAAAATTCACACTCCTAATTCATTAATTCCTCCGCCCAGTCTGCAATGTTACGTAATTCCTTAGAGAAGTTAATGCCAATCAGCACCACTTTTTTTACCCGAAGCCATATATGGAGCCATGTAATCATTGGCTTTTATTTGAGCAATAGCTTCAGCTGCCGATTGGTCTGTTTTAAATTCGACAACATAGATATGTGTAGTTCGTAGTAATCACCGCATCAATTCGCCCAATATTGGTATGGACTTCGTTCAGAATATTGGCGCCGATTAAGCGAAATAAAGAAAAGATAATATTCTGATACGTTTTCTCGATATGCTCCACATTTCCATACGGAATAGAAGCGATATGGGCAGTCAATAACTTGCGCAAAGTTGCTAGATCATTATTTTTTAGAGCCAATTGCATTTGCACGATGTCACTTTCCATCACGGTTTCAGACTTTTCTAAGAGCATCGCCAACAAATGGAATTCAAACGCGTCTTGTATTTCATGGTTAGGAAAACGTAGATAGTAATACCGCATATTGCCCATTACTTCTACTTTATCAATTGTCAAATAACCTGTTTGCAATAGCAAGGGGGCAGGCAACATATTGTTGACATCGAACGAGTCGAGTGTAAGTTCACTCACCAGGCTCTTGGATCAATTGAAAGAAATCGGCTTCTTTTTTCTTTAGTACCCTTAATAAAAATGTTGGACTACCTGTAGCGAACCAAAAGTTTGAAAATTTCCCCTTTCCGTTAATAAACGAACCAATAGATACAGGGTTATAAACCGTTTGTGCGTCTCTTCAAACCGATATCCGTTGTACCATACCCTAATTTGATCACGATAAGCGGTAACATCTTGATGATGCATTGCCGCTAAATCATCTATCTGCTCGCCAAAATAGTGTTTCAACTCAACTTCTGTATAACCATACATACAAGCATAATCGGAGTCCAAGGTAATATCATTCAGATTGTTAAGTTTCGAAAATACCGACACTTTCGAGAAATTTTGTTACCCCTGTCATGAAAATACAAAAACGGAGACACTCGTCATTGGCTTTGATATTGATGTAAAAATCGCTCAATACTTGTCGTATATCCTCCAAATGAGGCGCATCAATATTGTCAACCAAAGGCTTGTCGTACTCGTCAATCAAGATCACTACCTTGCCAATGTCTTTGTCTTTATCTTTGGCTTTGTCAATTAATTCCGCAAAAAGCAAACTAGAATTGGGTTCGTCCGACAGAATCAAATTGAGCTCCTTCGCACTTTTACGTATCAAGCGACATAAACTCCGATGAAATACTGGAATCGTTTCGCAACTGGTAAGAGACATATTCAGATTAATTACAGGATAAACCTGCCAATCATAATCGGTATCATAAATCTTCAAGCCTTTAAACAAATCTTTTTTGCCTTGAAAGATATTCTTTAGAATGGATACTGATAACGATTTCCCGAACCGCCGTGGACGCGACATAAAGAAAATACCCGATAGGTTCACTCACCAAACGATAGAAGTAATCAGTTTTGTCAACATATAGGCAATTCTAATGGTATCCTCAAAGGTATAAGAGCTTGTGTCTATTTCTTTATATTTTCTCATAATAACTAATTGATTGAATTGTTGATTAAATTATTGATTTACTGACACCGAATGCGAAGCCACTAATTTCCGAATCACGTTAACCACTAATTATGTAACCCTTTTTCGTTTATTTGATCAATTGCAACAATTGCCGATTCATCTGTTTTTAAACTCGAGCCATAGATATGTGTGTCCGTAGTGATCACCGCATCAATACGCCCCCGATTGGTATGTACTTCATTCTGTATCTCGGCACCAAGCAATCGGAATAAAGAGAAAATAATATTTTGATAAGTTTTTCTATATATGCATCCGTTTTCCGTAAGGAATAGAAGCGATATGCGCTTTAAATCAAGGTACACAAAACCTCAGTATCATTATTTCTTAGTGCCAATTGCATGTTTATAATGTCACTTTACCACCAAACCAAGTGACTTTTGGAAAGCATAGACACCAAATGATGTTCAAATGCATTTTCTATTTCGCGGTTCGGGAAACGGCATAATAACAAATACTTCCACCAATCACTTCTGGGTCGATAGTCAAAATAACCTGTTTGCAATAACAAGGGGTGCAGGTTCCATATTGCTTACATCAAACGAATCTAGTTGAAAATCACTCACGGTCCATGAATCATTTTGGAAGAAATCAACCTTTTTTTCCTTCAGCACTTCAAGCAAAAGTGACGGACTACCAGTAGCAAACCAAAAATCAAAGCAAAGTCGCCACCTTTATTAATAAAGGATCCGATAGATACCACAGGATTGTAAACCGTCATGTTCGTTTTTGCTAAACTTGTATCCGTTATACCAAAGCTTAATTTGTTCGATAATCTTTTGGATCTTGCTGGTGCAAGCTTGCTAGATCATCAATTTGATCGCCAAAATAATGGTCTAGCTCTTCTTGTGTATAACCATACATACAAGCATAGTCCGCATCCATTGTAATATCATTCAAAATTATTGAGCTTCGAGAATATCGACACTTTCGAGAACTTTGTTACCCCCCTGTCATGAAAAACAAAACGGAGATATTCATCGTCAACCAAAGGCTTGTCGTACTCGTCAATTAAGATGACTACCTTGCCAATGTCTTTGTCTTTATCTTTGGCTTTTGGCTTCAATTAATTCCGCAAAAGCAAACTAGAATTGCCCGTCCGACAGAATCAAATTGAGCTCCTTCGCACTTTGCCGCACAAGCGATACAAACTCCGGATGGAATCGTTTCTGCAACTAGTAAGAGACATATTCAGATTAATTATGGATAAACTGCCAATCATAATCGGTATCATAAATCTTGAGTCCTTTAAACAAGTCTTGATTGCCTTGAAAGATATTTTTCTGTGATCGATACAGACAATGATGCCTGAATCGTCGTGGACGCGACATAAAGAAAATACCGATAGGTTCACTCACCGAGATTTGGTAGAAATAATCTGTTTTGTCAACGCAGGGCCAGTTTGTTGTAATCGTATCCCCAAATGTATAAGCGCTTGTGTCTATGGGTAAATATTTTTCATACAATAATTGAATTTTTGGTTAAATTATTGATTTACTGACCCCCGAATGCGAAGCCACGCCAAACACTTAACCAACCAGTTCACGAATATTACGCAATTCTTTCGAGAAGTTAATCCCGATCAGCACCACTTTTTTACCCGAAGTCAAGTATGAGCCATGTAATCTTTGTCTTTATTTGAGCAAGTGCAGCATTTGCCGATTCATCTGTTTTAAATTGATGACATAGATATGTGTGGATGTAGTAATCACCGCATCAATACCCCAATATTGGTATGTGACTCATTCTGAATCTTGGCACCTATTAATTCGAAATAAAGAAAGAGAAAATAATATTTTGATACGTCTTTTTCTATATGCAGCCACGTTTTCCGTGGGAATAGAAGCTAAGTGCGCTTTAATCAAGGTACACAAAGTTGCAGTATCATTATTCCTTAGTGCCAATTGCATGTTTATGATGTCACTTACCACCAAACCAAGTGACTTTTTGGAAAGCATAGACACCAAATGATGTTCAAATGCATTTTCAACCTCGCGGTTCGGGAAACGTAAGTAATAACAAATACTTCCACCAATCACTTCTGTACGGTCGATGGTCAAATAACCTGTTTGCAATAACAAAGGTGCAGGTTCCATATTGCTTACATCAAACGAATCGAGTTGAAAATCCGCAATCGGTCCATGAATCATTTTGAAGAAATCAACCTTTTTTTCCTTCAGCACCTCAAGCAAAAGTGATGGACTACCAGTAGCAAACCAAAAATCAGCAAAGTCGCCACCTTTATTAATAAAGGACCCGATAGATACCGGATTGTAAACCGTCAGCGCATTTTTGCTAAACTTGTATCCGTTATACCAAAGCTTAATTTGTTCACGATAATCTTTTGGATCCAATTGGTGTTGTGTTGCCAAATCAGTTATTTGATCGCCAAAATAATGGTCTAGCTCTTCTTGTGTATAACCATACATACAAGCATAGTCCGCATCCATTGTAATATCATTCAAATTATTGAGCTTTGAGAATATCGATACTTTCGAGAACTTTGTTACCCCTGTCATGAAAACAAAACGGAGATATTCATCATTCGCTTTAATATTGATATAAAAGTCGCTCAACACTTGTCGGATATCGTCCAACAGTTTGGATCCCACGTTGTCCACCAAAGGCTTATCATACTCGTCAATCAAGATAACTACCTTGCCAATCTCTTTGTCTTTATCTTTGGCTTTGTCAATTAATTCCGCAAAAAGCAAACTAGAATTGGGTTCGTCCGACAAAATCAAATTGAGCTCCTTCGCACTTTTATGAATCAAACCGCACAAACTCCGATGAAATACTGGGATTGTTTCGCAACTGGTAAGCGATATATTCAGATTAATGACTGGATAAACCTGCCAATCATAATCGGTATCATAGATCTTCAAGCCTTTGAATAAATCTTTTTTGCCTTGAAAGATATTCTTTAGAATGGATACTGATAAAGATTTCCCAAACCGCCGTGGACGCGACATAAAGAAAATTCCGATAGGTTCGCTCACCAAACGATAGAAGTAATCTGTTTTGTCAACATACACATATTTATTAATCGTATTCTCGAATGTATATGCGCTAGTGGTTATGGGTAAATATTTTCTCATAATGGATTAATTAAATGATTGGTTGACTGATTGATTCCGTCCACCTGCCTCTTGTGGCTCGCTTTGCGAGCTTAGTCAACTCGTTTCACGCAAAGACGCAAAGAGGAGACACGCAAAGGACACAAAGAAGTTGTTTCAGGAAAGGACGCAAAGAAGTTTCTTGTTTCATTAACAACAAACACCTTTCTTTTACGTTTTTTGCATCATGTAATTTTGCTTCCTTTGCGTGCCTCCCTTTGCGTCTTTGCATGAAACGAGTTGTCAATAGAAATGAAAATGTCCTAAGCGAGCAAAGCGAGCCACAAGAGGCAGGTGCTGAACTGTTACAATAAAACCCTTTATTCCTTAACTAATTGCAAATGCTTAGTCGTTTCGTTTATAAATCAACTTTCGTTTATGACTAACATCTTGATTTTTTAGTGATCAGCATTAATCGTACAAATATACACATTCTATATATATATGTATCTTTGTGCCAGAATAAATTAAATGAACAAACATGAACAAAGTATTATTCCCCTTATTACTCGCCCTACTATTGATCGGGTGTAAACCATCAGCCGACAGCAGTGGCAACAAAACCGATACCACTATGGATGCTTTTGTGAGCAAACTAATGAAAGAAATGACCTTCGAGGAAAAAGTTGGTCAACTCAATTTGCCTGGTGCAGGCGACATTACCACAGGCGAAGCCAAAAGTACCAACACTGCCGAAAAGATCCGTAAAGGACAAGTAGGGGGCTTGTTCAATGTGAAAGGTGTAGTTAAAATTAAAGAATTTCAACGGATAGCCGTTGAAGACAGCCGTTTGAAAATTCCCTTGCTTTTCGGGATGGACGTGATACATGGTTACGAAACCGCATTTCCGATCCCCTTGGGTATGGCGGCTACTTTTGATGTACTTGCTGTTGAAGAAGCTGCCCGCATTGCAGCTACCGAAGCCAGTGCCGATGGCATTTGCTGGACATTTAGCCCAATGGTCGACATTTCGCGTGATCCTCGATGGGGACGTGTATCGGAAGGCAGCGGAGAAGATCCTTACCTTGGCGGTCAAATAGCCAAAGCCATGGTGTACGGATACCAAGGCCGCGAAAATGTTTACAGTGCCAATAACCAAATTATGGCCTGTGTGAAACATTATGCCTTATATGGCGCACCCGAAGGCGGACGTGATTATAACACGGTAGACATGAGCCGTGTACGTATGTTTAACGAATATATGTATCCCTACAAAGCGGCCGTAGAAGCGGGCGTGGGCAGTGTGATGGCATCATTTAACGAAGTAGATGGCGTGCCAGCCACAGGTAATCGATGGTTGATGACTGATGTGCTTGCGTGAACAATGGGGATTCAAGGGTTTTGTGGTGACCGATTATACTGGAATTAACGAAATGGTGGACCATGGAATTGGCGATCTGCAAAAAGTTTCGGCACGTGCTCTGAAAGCTGGTATCGATATGGATATGGTAGGCGAAGGTTTTGTATCTACCTTACCACAATCGTTAGAACAGAAAAAAATCAGCGAAGCTGATGTAGACCAAGCTTGTCGACGTATTTTGGAAGCCAAATACAAACTCGGCTTGTTCGATAATCCGTATAAATATTGCGACGAAGCACGCGCTAAATCAGAAATATACACCGATGCGCACCGTGCTGCAGCACGCCGTATTGCTGCCGAAAGTATGGTATTGCTTAAAAACGATAAGGAAACGCTCCCATTGAAAAGCAATGGTACTATTGCTTTGATTGGCCCTTTGGCGAACTCGGCTGTAAACATGCCAGGTACTTGGAGTGTAGCTGTCGATTTGTCGAAACCCCGAAGTTTGGTCGAAACTTTTACCCGACCTGACGTGAAATTGCTATATGCTAAAGGAAGTAATTTGACTGCAGACGCTGACCTAGAAGCACGTGCCAACATGTTTGGTAGAGAAATGGGTCGTGATAACCGTACCCAAAAACAATTGTTGGACGAAGCTTTGGCAATAGCCCGCAAAAGTGATGTTATTGTAGCAGCTCTAGGAGAATCGTCGGAAATGAGTGGCGAATCAAGCAGCCGTAGCGATATCGGTATCCCCGATGTACAACAAGCTCTATTACAGGAGCTATTGAAATTAGGAAAACCAGTGGTGTTGGTGGTATTTGCAGGTCGTCCCTTGACTTTAAGTTGGGAGCAGGCACATGTACCTGCCATTTTGAATGTATGGTTTGGTGGTACCGAAGCTGCCGATGCTATTGCAGATGTGGTATTTGGAGTTGTTAATCCTTCGGGAAAATTACCGATGACCTTTCCGCAAAACGTAGGACAAATTCCTTTGTACTACAATCATAAAAACACAGGTCGACCGTTAGCCGAAGGCAAATGGTTTCAAAAATTCAAAAGTAATTACCTTGATGTAACTAACGAGCCTTTGTATCCTTTTGGTTACGGATTAAGTTATACTCAATTTACCTACAGCGCACCCACTCTATGTAGCAATACGCTTGCAGCTAATTCGGAAATTACAGCCAGTGTAACACTTAGCAATACAGGGAAGTATGACGGTAAAGAAGTGGTGCAAATGTATATCCGCCAAATAGAAGGCAGTATTACCCGACCACTACAGGAGTTGAAAGGTTTCCAAAAAGTACTGCTCAAAGCAGGTGAATCAAAAGAAATCACCTTCAAAATTACGCCTGATATGTTGAAATTCTACAATTCCGATTTAGCGTATGTAAATGAAGCTGGCGAATACGAATTAATGATCGGAGGCAATAGCAAAGACGTTACACGCGTAAAATTCACTTTGCAATAATAAATGTTATCGCTTCTCGAAGCGTTTTTTAAGATGGACAGCCATGCGCCTCTACTCGTCAATTCGTAGAGACGCATGGCTGTGTCGTAAAAAGCCCTACATCCTTTCCTCGGGCTTCCGCCCGAGGAAAGATAGAGGCAAGTCTTTAAAAGTCATAGTTATTATTTAGTCAGCCCTTAGTAAATTAGATTATTTCACTAAATCATCAATTTATTGACCATTGACAAAGGCGAATAATTACTGAAATAAAGTCGGAATTAAAAAAAGTTGATGTCTGAAAAATAATAAACGTTTATCAAGATACTGTTTTTTGAAGAAAAGACTTATCCAGTTGATCTTCAACTTTTGTGTAAACGATCTTCAACTTTTGCGTGAAAGGTCTTCAACTTTTGTGTAAGTGGTCTTCAACTTTTAAGTGAGCGGTCTTCAACTTTTGCGTGAAAGGTCTTCAATTCCTTGATTTTGCTATAAGTGTAAGTGTTTTTGGTTTATAGTGAAAGGTGAATTTGCTTTTAGCTTTCACTATTTACTATTCGCTCATCGCGTTGAGCTAAATTGATAAAATCCAGACGAAGTCGCAAAAACAGTACAAATAATTAAGCGTTTATTGCAAAAACAACTAAACGAAAGTCTATATCTCACTTTAAAGGTTTTCGGAGTGGACTCAAGCTTGAGTTATGAAATTTGAAAAATATGTATTTAACAGAACACTAGTTGGTTGTCAGTTATAGTTGTTACCTTTGTTATCATTACGTAAGTGCATAACCGTTTCCGTTATTGAATCAATTAATGAAGAAAGCAATGAAAATAGCAGTTGTAGGGTCGGGTATTGGAGGTATATCGGTGGCTATTCGCTTGGCGAATAAAGGCCACCAAGTAGTGGTGTACGAAAAAAATAAACAAGCGGGAGGCAAAATGGCGGAAATACACAGCAATGGTTATCGTTTTGATACAGGTCCGTCGTTATTTACCTTACCACAATTACTGGAAGATATTTTCGAGGAATGTGGCGCAAAACGCTCCGATTATTTCGATTATGCGCTATTGGACAATAATTGCAAAATACTTTCTTTACAGATGGTTCCGCATTTAATTTTTATCATGACAAAGACCGATTAAAAGGAGGTCGAAACCAAGACAAGCGGGCGTATCAAGCCATTGAAAAACGGTTGAATGAATCGAAAAGAAATCTACAATTTCAGTTCGCCTGTTTTATCTTTATGATTTTCATAACATCAAAAACTTTTTACTACGCCAGCCTACAAAAACACATAGTATTCAAGTTGCATAAACTGAATTCCTGAAGACAATGCACACAGCAAACAGGCAATCATTTAAGGACGAGCGAATGGTGCAACTTTTCGATAGGTATGCCACCTACAACGGATCAAATCCTTTAGAAGCACCCGCTACACTCAACATGATTGCACACCTCGAAAACAATATCGGATCATTTTTCCCGCAAAGGGCATGTATGATATCGTACAAAGTCTTTACCGATTGGCGTTGAAACTTGGTGTACAGTTTGAATTTGAAAGCCTTGTTTCGGAAATTACTATCGAAAATACCGATAACAAAAAAACCGCCACAGCGGTTTTATGTCAATCAGCAAAGAGTGGATTACACGACATCATTGTTTCAGATGCTGATGCAAGTATGCTGGAAATAATTTATTTGACGATCCATTGAAGAAAAGGAATGAACAAAAGGTGGAACCGTCCTCCTCGGCACTTATTTTTCTGTTAGGGGAATAGAGGTTACCTTTGAGCAACTTGACATTCATAACATTTTGTTTAGTGGCGATTACAAAAACGAATTTGATTGCATTTTTTAAAGACCATCGTAACAACCGACCCAACAGTGTACATCTTTATCAGCTCGAGCAGTAAAAACAGATGCCCAAGGGTTGCGAAAATTGGTTTACCATGATCAATGTACCTTCAAATTTAGGACAAAATTGGGATCAGATGATTGCCGAAGCACGTAAAAACATCATCGAAAAATAAAACTACATTTTGTGTATCGATATCGAACCCTTATATCCGATCGGAGCAAAATAAATGCCCATCAGTGATATTGAACGAAATACGTTTAGCGCAAATGGTGCGCTTTTTATGTGCGACATCAAACTCCATGTTTTCAGCATTTTGCGACATCCCAAATTCGTTAGGATCCGTCAAAATCTGTATTTTGTGGTGGAAGCGTGTGCATCAGGTGGTGGCATTCCTTTATGCCTCGCCAGTTCGAAAATAGTTAGCGACATGATACAAGCATCGATATGAAACTTCCAGAATTGATCAACAAAATGCTTTCCGAGAAAAGAATTGCCAGCTAATTTCGTTCGGTTTATGCTGTGGGTTTTCTACTTTTTATGATCCCTTATACCCGACCGTTTTTCTTTTCTTTCGATCGTGGCACTCAGTATTCTATTAGTGGGTGTTGGCAATGTTTTTGGCATCAAAAATGGACCATCACCACCATCGCTATATTTGTACTGATTGCGGTCTCTTCATTTTTTCTCGAGGTGGCAGGGGTAGCTACTGGCGTCCTATTCGGGCAATATCAGTATGATGGAAGTTTGGGAATCAAGCTTTTTTGATACCGCTCCTCATTGGTATCAATTGGGTATACCACGATATACGCTTCGCATGCCATTGTGGTTAAAGTATGTAAAATGCCTTGTTGCGAATAGTGGGTGGTGCGTTGTTAATGGTGGGTTACGATTCGGTTGTGGAACTCGCGGCGCCCCCTATGCAAATGTGGCATTTCGAAACGTTTTATCCACCTATCGAGAATTTTGTGGTATGGTTCGTTGCTTCATTAGTGTTTCATGCGTTGTTGGTGGTCTTTAAAATAGAGGTCGAAAACAAAGTGGCACGTATGCTTTTCGGCATTCAAATATTACTCTTTTTCTAAAGTGGCGCTCGTTTCGTTCGTTTAAGGATTGGCTAAATAATAACGATGAAAATTAAGGGCTTTTCTTTTCTCGGGCTTCCGCCCAGGGCTAATATTACATTTTCTTATCGGGCTTTCGCCCGATGAAAAAATAAGTTGACCTAATATGGGCCCTAAATGACATCTACGTAGCTGAAGAGAACGTGTGGAACATGGCTGAATAAAATAGCTGGATTCACATAGACCTAGTGGGTCAACTTCTATTTTCATCGGGCGAAAGCCCGATAAGAAAATAGAATATTAGCCCCGGGCGGAAGCCCGAGGAAAGGATTCAATTAATTTATAACTTCTGATGATTAAAGCAAACAGAACTTGGTTAGGGGTCAATTTCTTCGACCTATACGCATCAGTGCAATTGAAACGAAATTTCAAGACAGTTCGTTTTGTGGGAGAATATACACCCACAAACAAACCGATATTGCTAATTGCCAATCACTTTTCATGGTGGGATGGTTTTATTCAAATTGTTTTAAACAACCGATTCTTTAAGAAACAATATCATGTGATGATGCTGGAACAACAACTCCAAGCCAACATGGCACTCAATCAATTGGTGCATTTTTCGATAAAAAAAAGAATAATGCCAGTGCCATCGAAAGTCTGAATTACAGTATCGACTTTACTGCGTAAGCCCATCAATCTGGTGATGATGTTTCCGCAAGGCGAAATTCAATCCATCTACACGCCTCGGTTTGTATTTGAAAAAGGGATCCAATACATTTTAAAACCTTTGGGCAATGATGTTCAGTTGATTTTCAATGTTAATTTGATCGATTACTTTTCGGATAAGAAACCTTCGCTGACAATTTATTTCAAAGTATATCCCTTGCCTAACACTATTGATGCAGCTACAATTGAATCCGATTTCAATGTGTTTGCTAATGAATGTATGAAAAAACAAATCCCACAATGATCTACATAGCCTACTTCATTTTCTTTTTCGGGGGTTTATTTACGGCAGTGGCGCTTTTAAATCTCCTGACCCATGTTTCGTTACCCAAAAAAGCGCAACACAATAACAAGCCTTTGATATCGATATTGATTCCTGCCCGAAATGAAGAACAGAATATTGCGAATTTGCTTGACGACATCCAATTGCTGACGTACACCCACTGCGAAGTGGTGGTGTATGACGACCAATCGACCGATAAAACTCGGCAAATTGTAGCACACAAAGCCCTGCAAGACCATCGGATACAATTATTGTCAGGTAAAACTCTTGAACCCAATTGGCTTGGAAAAAACTTTGCCTGCCATCAACTGGCACTACATGCCAAGGGTGCGTATCTTTTATTTTTAGACGCCGATGTGCGTGTGAGTGGCGATCTGATTGAGAAAACTTTGGGTACAATGATGCATCACAACTTAGGTTTGTTATCGATTTTCCCGAAACAAATTTTGGACAATCGGGGAGCTTGGTATACCGTCCCCATTATGAATTGGATATTACTGAGCTTATTGCCCTTGATTTTGGTTCGACTATCAAGCTGGCGTTCTTTTTCGGCCGCTAACGGACAGTTTATGCTTTTCGATGCCAAACAATACCATCGCTTACAAGCCCATTCCCACTGTAAAAACAGCAAAGCCGAAGATATTGCCATTTGCCAATACTATAAAAAACAAGGCGTAAAAGTAGCCACTTTGTTAGGAAACAACAGCATTCGGTGTAAAATGTATCAATCACTGGACGAAGCGGTTAAGGGATTTTCTAAAAACGTGTTGGCTTTCTTTGGCAATAGCGTATTGGCTACTTTAGCCTTTGCTTTTTTACCACATTCGCACCTTTCGTTCTGTTATTTGCTTTTGGATATAAATACTTTGCAGGCTACTTGGCGCTGGTTTTAATTAAGCGAATCATGATCTCTAAAGCCAGTGGCCAAGCTATTTTACCCAACTTAATGTACCTCCCCATACAGCATTTTATGTTCCTTAAAATTATCTGTAGCGCCCTTATTCACCGAAAATCATTAAGCTGGAAAGGTCGACAGATTTAATTAATTCGTAAAAACTATCTTTGTTGAAATATAAATGATTCATTAACAACAAGAACTTCATTATGCACAAACAAGTTCCATCTTATCTTTATAGCAATGTTTGGTACAATTTTTTCGTTTTTGGTAGGATGTCAACCTATTAAGGCACAGCTATCATCTGATTTTTATGCGCTTGAAACACAAACTTTAAATGGCGAACCGTTTCAATTTAGTCAACTGCGAGGCAAAAAAGTGATCATTGTCAACACCGCATCTAAATGTGGTTATACAGGACAGTATAAGGAATTACAAGAATTGCATGAACGTTATCCTAACAAGTTGGTTGTATTGGGATTTCCTTGCAATCAATTTCTTTGGCAGGAATCGGGAACTGCGGTCGAAATAGCCGATTTTTGCACTATCAATTATGGCGTAAGCTTCCAACCAATGCAAAAAGCTGACGTAAAGGGAAAGGGACAGCAAGCTGTTTATCAATGGTTAACACGAACTGATCTTAATGGTTGGAATAAGCAAGTGCCGAAATGGAACTTTTGCAAGTATTTAATTGACGAATTGGGTAAGCTAGTTCAGTTTTATCCATCAAAGATAAGCCCTACCGATCCGTTAATTATTAATTGGATTGAGCAGTAAAGATGACCATTAACAATTAATGCGAATTACCAGTTGACTGCTATTTGTAGCAAATGAATTCAACTGTTAATTCGCATAATTAACTATTCCTAAACACGTTCCCCGATTATAGCCAGAATAGCTTCATCGAAATGCGAATCAAAAGCAACAACTTTTATCGGAATGTAAAAAAATTTCGACTTCAATAGAGTGCCTATTTCCGCCTCCCAATGCAACAATTTAACACTGTCCTTTTCTGTTGTGAAGATGGCATCTACATCATGACATTTACTTTCAAGAAGATCCAATAATTGCTTGTCAAAATGCTGATGATCAGCTAAGGCCAAGGTGTGTTGAAGTTGATAATGTTGATCGACATACGAAAAAAAGCTTTGAGGTTGGGCGATAACACCTATAGCCATTGCCCGAGATTGGGTGGCGATGCTTTGTCCGCTGATGAAAATACCAATCGGCTGGGCATAGTCAATTCTGGTAAAAAAGAGCGACTGATGGGGAGCGATAGCCAATTTTGATCGGAATAGCTGACTTTGTTCGTCTGTCATATCGCTCGGGCATTTGGTGACAATCAACATGTTGGCACGTTGTAACTGACATTGTCGATCGCGTAAGCGTCCCCAAGGCAAAAGCCGATCTTCCCAAACAGGTCGATGATAATCAATCAGCACAATTTGGAATTGCGGAACAAGTTTTCGGTATTGAAAAGCATCATCCAAAAGCACCAATCTACAAGCGGGTTGATTTTGTGCAATAGCAAACAAAGCCAATTCCCGAGCTACTGATACAACAACAGTAGTGTCGGGAAATTTTCGTTTAATTTGCAGTGGCTCATCACCCATTTGTTCGGAAGTATCGTTGATTCCTACATATTGTAGTCCTTTTGATTTTCGTTTATAGCCCCGCGACACCACCGCTACATCGCCAATATGGGCTGATAGAAGCCTTAGTAAGTATTCAATAAATGGCGTTTTGCCAGTTCCGCCAACAGTGATATTACCAACCGAAATTAAGTATTGTGGATAAGTTTTTGGGTCGATACTACGTAACCAACCCCAATCATAGAGTTTATTTCGGATATCAATGGCTACACCATAGATCATAAAGTATTGATTTTATTGATGATGCTTGATGGGCTAATTTGATTCATACATGCAAAATCGCCTCTCCAACAAGCTTTATTGCCATATACAGAACAGGGGCGACACGACAAATCGATCTGAACAACGTCTTTTTCACTTTGATTCCACGGCATAAAGCCTGCAAAATAATGTGTGGCACCCCACACCGAAACCACGCGCGTACCCACCAGCGAGGCCAGGTGCATATTGGCGGAATCCATACTTAACATGACTTGCAGATGCGAGATGAGCACCAATTCGTTCAGTAAACTGAGCTTCCCTGCAACAGCAATACAGCCCAATTGATGGGACCATTCGGTCATTAATGTCAATTCATCGCCCCGTCCACTAAATAAATAAACTTGATATGATTGGCTAAGTTGTGCTACTACTTGTTTCATTTGGTCTAAAGGGTAAATTTTGCATGTGTGTTGTGCAAAGGGCGCAATACCAATCATTGGTTTGTCGGACAATAATTGTTGCACTTCGGAGGGAGGAGTTGGCAAGGTCAATTGATCAAAATCAAAGTTGATGGGATAGCCCGACTTGACGAAATACGTCTGCATAGCGTTCAAATCCTGATGCTAATTGAATTTGTTTTTTGTTGTGTCGTGCTGTGAGTGCACGTTTTTCCGATCGACCTTTGTCGATTACAGCAATTGTGGCACCAGTGAATCGGAATAAGTTTCGGATTACTTGCGTACGCAAAACATTGTGGAGGTCGATAATATGGGTATATCGATTGGTTTTTAATTCGTTAAATAATCGGAATAAGCCCCCAATACCAGGGTACATCTTTAGATCGACACCTTTAAAATGAAGTCGATCAATACCAAAAAATAAGTCGGCATAAGTTTGGTTTGATAAGAAATCGACCTGAAGTTCGGGGTATTGTTTCAACAAACTGGCCACCACTGGCACGGTCATCGCTACATCTCCCATAGCCGAAAACCGAATGATTAAGACTTTCATGAAGTACTTCATGAATCACTTCATGAATTATGAATTGTATGAATTGTGAATTGCTTCGCATTCGGTGGTGTTAGATCAAATCCCAACCGCCCGATCCAACACCACCGAAAGCGAAGCAATTCATAATTCATAATTCAATTCGTGAAGTGATTCATGAGATTATTTTAAAGCTCCAGATTGCGCATCGTTGATCATTTGTGCATTTGCTAAAATGAAAATCTCTACACGACGGTTAGCCGCTTTACCAGCTGTACTGTTATCAGCTACTGGTTGAGATGATCCTTTACCCACTGCCGACAAACGTGAGGAGCTCACCCCTTGCATTACCACAAAGTTTTGAACCGCCAACGCACGTTCTTGAGACAAAGGGATATTCACTTTGTCGCTTCCTGTAATATCCGTGTGACCAAATATTTCTAAGTTTGTTTCTGGATTGCTTTTTAAAGTGTTAGCAAATTGTGTTAACGCATCTTTTGAAGCAGGACTCAGTGTACTTGATCCTGTAGCAAATAGAATTCCTGATGCAAAAGTCACTTTAATAGCTTCTCCATTATTCACGGTTTCTACTTGAGCGCCATCAATTTTCTCTAATTCTTTCTTTTGTTTATCCATTTTATGCCCAATCAAAGCACCAGCAGTGCCACCAACTACTGCACCAATAGCTGCGCCAACACCTGCGTTTCCAAAAATAGAACCTACTCCAGCACCAACGGCACCACCGCCAACACCACCAATTACACCACCTTTTACACCGCTACTAGTGTTTTGCACAGTTTCGCAAGCATTAAATAACAAGCTAAAACTCAAAAGTAAAGCTGTAACAAATTTCATTTTTTTCATCGTATCTATTTAATTTATTAAATGTTAATACCGATCAGCAAATATGAGTCCAAATATTTAGTCAAAGTCTTTGCTGTCGGCGCAAAATTAGTTAAATAAATAATAACAGTATAATATAGGAGTACATTTCAAGTTGTCGCATATGAGGAGGAGAAAGATTGGGAGGCTTCGCCGCCCAATCTTTCTCCTCCTTCGTCATAAAAGCCTATGCGACAATTTAGGTGATATCTCACCAATTATTAACTGAAGTTTCCCACACCTCACAAGCCTTGCAAACACTCAAAATAAAGATCCGAATACAGCATTCATTTTCAATTTAATTTATTGAAAACAAATTACTACAGGGGTAATTACAAGACGCACCGATTTAGGCCTCTAAAGCCAATAAAATGAACGTTTAAACACAACATTCCCAACACGCCAACTTTACACACACTGCGCTTCCCTATTTATCTAACGCCATAAAGCGAAGCACTCCATCGCGTAGCGACCACCTTATCGGCTTTGTTTTCTGTTTGAGCGTAGTCAGCAGGCGAGGCGGGCAGTTCATTAGTTCAACATGGGCGGCTCGAGCATAAACAACCAAAAGGCTTTTTAAACTCGGCACTTTTTTGGCCTCAAAAAGTGAAGAAAGAACTTCAAACCTCAAATGTGTTTAATGTGCAAGTTTCTTTAAACTAGATTCTTACAGCTTATGAAAAACCTTCTTTACAGAAAGTTTTTTACAGAATTTTTCTTTCTCTCACTTTTGGAGGCCAAAAGTAAGCAAAAAACTGTTTTGGCTGTTTTGAACTCACTCCGCCTCGGAGGCCTCGGACTACGCTCAAACAGAAAAACAGCCGATAAGGTATCGCTACGCGATGGATGCTTCGCTTTATGGCGTATTCTCACTGGTAACATCGTGTCTCACTGTAAATGTGTTGGGAATGTTATAAGCACTGTTTAATTTCACTAAGGCGAATAAGTCGCACAAAGTCGCACACTGCATCAGCACGAGCCTCGAGTAAAGGCAGGATCGTGTAGGAAAGGCAGGATCACATAGGAAAAAGGAATCAATTACTTTATGTACCTCCCTTTTCAATGTGATTCTGATTTATCTACTGCGATATACTCAAATTATATCAGTACGAAAAAAAGGCGCTTTACATCCCCTTACAATCACTTCATACCCCAAATGGACATGAACCATTACTTATGCATAATTAGGGTATTCTTGAATGCCATTGTATTTTCTTGAAAAACAACACATTACAAATAAAGCAAATAATTATTAGCCATTATCTTTTTGACCGATTATTGTAAAGTATTGATTTATAGTTATTTGTTTTTGTTGTTTTATCTTGACTTTGGTCATGTCGGGGTAGTAAGCGGGGTGATTTGAACAGTCTTATTCAATCAAAATATCAATTATTGAGGCCTAATTAGACTTTATACCGATCGATATTTCTCCTGATTTTTTCAATATTCTCACTGTAAATATCCAGATTCTCACTGTAAATGTGCAATGTTGGTGTTATACACTGTTGTAAAAGTCAGTAAGAATATTGCTCGATATAAAAACAAAGTATTTGTGTTTTCAAATTGTCCGAGCCTTCCTCGCTTCGCTCGCTGGTCCAATTTCACTAAGGCGAATAAGTCGCACAAAGGCAGGATCGTATAGGAAAGGCAGTATTGCGTAGGAAAAAGGCAGGATCGTGAAGGAAAACAGAATCACATTGAAAAGGGAGGTCGCATAAAGTAATTGATTCCTTTCTCCTATGCGATCCTGCCTTTCCTATACGATCCTGCCTTTGTGCGACTTATTCGCCTTAGTGAAATTGGGCAAGCGATTAGCTAGACACGGTAAAAAAAATTATGCTTTTTACCACATTATCGCCGCCGATAGTAGATCTCCACGTGATGGAAAATTTATTGAGAAAATTGGCACTTACAACCCTAACACTAACCCAGCCACTATCGATTTGAACCCAGATCGTGCTTTGTATTGGTTAACTGTAGGCGCACAACCCACAGAAACTTGTCGACTCATCCTTTCTTACAAAGGAATACTTTACAAGAAACATTTACTTGAGGGTGTAAAAAAAGGAGCTTTGACAGAAGAAAGTGCACAAGCTAAATTTGACGCTTGGGTGGCTGAAAAGGAAAATAAAATACAAGCAAAGAAAGATGGTCTTAAAAACATCAAAAATCAAAGCTTGCAAGAAAGACATGCTGCCGAAGTATTGGTGAAAGAAGCAATGGCTACAGAACAAGCTAAAAAGAAACAAGACGCATTGGATCTTTTAGCTGCAGAAAAAGCAGAAAAAGCGGCAGCTAAGGCGGCCGAAGAAGCAGCTAATCAAGTTACTGAAACGCCTGTTACTGAAACGCCAGAAACAGAAGCATAATTGAAAACAGAAGTACAAAGCCTTTTTGGTATTGTGCTGAAAACATTCGGTACTAATGGCGAGTTAATGATAAAACTTGCCAAAGATGTACCCGATCCGTCGTTAAAGGAGCCTGTATACATTGTAATTGATGGAATACAGGTTCCTTTTTTCTTTAGCACATACCAAACAAAAGGAAATAGGGCGGTAGTTGTTTTCGAAAATATGGAAACAGAGGCTTTAGCGAGCGAACTCTTAGGGCGCGAAATGCTCTTTATGAAACCTGCTAATACAAAGCAAAAAGTAAAAATAAATCACCTCATCGGGTGTAAAGTCGTAGATCGTGTGTATGGCGAATTGGGGATAGTTACCGAATACTTTGAATATCCAGCAAATCATTGCTTAGAGGTGGGATATAACAAGCGATTCATACTTATCCCTGTGATTGATTCGATTGTTATCAACGTCAACCTTAAAACACAAACAATCCAAACGCAAGTACCCGAAGGCTTGATAGACATTTAATTG